>BMAU01015610.1:1017500-1081309 GCA_019973935.1 Trichonephila clavipes
ACCACTGGGCGACCGCAGTCTTATCCATTGCGCTACAGGAACACAACGAACGATTTTCTTTCTATATATTCTGTGTGTGTGTTGAACTATTATTTTTATTTGTTACTATTTATTCATTTTTTAATTTAATGAATGAATTAATATTTGAAAAAACTGTATTAACATCGAGCGTCATTCACTTCAAGTTAAAAAGTACTTGAACAAGTACTTGAACAATATATATTATATATATATATATATATATATATATTATATATATATATATATATATATATATATATATATATATATTATATATATATTATATTATATATATATATTATATATATATATATTATATATATATATATATACATATATATATATATATATTACATATATATATATATATATATATATATCCCTCTAGCATTATTTTAATTAACTCTTTTAATAGTATTCAAATAATCTTTTAATTATTTGGTTCGAAACTAACCCCCTGATTTTAATCGTAATCAACTAATAATATTACATCATAAATCCCTTTCCCGCCCTTTGTAACCAATCAGAGCTCTTATTACAAGCATGTCACGTGGTCTTCAACGTCAGGTATAAAAGCCGATGTCTCTGGAAACCTCTGGCTCTTCGCTCTTCAATCATTTCTCTGTAGTCATTTAGCGGCTGCAGCGCGTTCTGTGTGTCTTTGTCTGTGTTGTATCGTCCATGTTTGCTTCTTGTATGTGTAACGCCGTCCCTACTGGATCTTTATGTGTTCCTGTGTGTGGATGTGAATAAAAAGGAATTTCGATTTCCATGAGTTCCTCTTCGATACTATCGTATTAGACCATGCTCCACGTAACAGAAAATCACATCACCGGCCACGCCCAACCATTGGTTCTCCATTATTTAATCAACCACTCGCTACGTCTTACAATATATTTACCACTCAACGAAATTGTTCCAGAGGCATTTCATATATATATATATATATATATATATATATATATATATATATATATATGATTTTCCCTTTGAAACATTTTGTTAAAAGGTTGAGTCATATCCTTTTCAGAGGACCATTAATCTCAATTTTATTTATTACTGCATTCCGAAGCAGCGCCGTCTAGTGAGCTTTCGTAGCTCCGGCTTGAATAATTTTTCGGCAGAGGCCTACTAACAACCGCTTGTTCAGCACGTCACGTCTTTAGCGCATTTTCGCGCCCTGCGCGGTACCACCAGTCCTAACGTCCAAGCATGACAAAGGTCATTCATTTCCCCGTCTTCTAAAGGTATAACTCAACTTTCAATTAACCTAATTCCTGCATGTCTTTCTCTTTGTAAATATCCCCTTTTGTAAATATTTCCCTTTAACTTTAAATAAATTCTTTTTTTTTACTTAAATGAAGTATCTGTGTTTAAATGACTTTGATTCAATTAATTCATCACTCACCCTTAAATACTTACCCCTAGACAACCCACCTCGCCAATATAAAATTCCGCCTTCTGAAGAGTCTGATTTTTATTCAAAGATTTATTCGTTCTCCCACATATATATATATATATAAATTTAAAGATCCCTTAAGTGTCCATTTGGCTTGAATGCTCTCGGCAGAATTAAATTCCTAAGTACAAATTTCGCATCTGCAGAGCTCAGGTTTCTCTGGGGAAGAAACTGAGCGTCAAAATTACTTGCGGTAATTGGAATTGCCTAAATGGTTCCGCACTAAAAAGGGATACCAGCTCCTGAGGAATGTACTAGGTTTGCAAAAGTAGAAATACCAATTATAGAAAAAGAATTAATTATGGGAAACGTGTGTTAAACACACTTTTAAGAAGTTCTCTTTCATAAATTTTATATAGATATTCTACATAATAAACTCAAAAAATCAGCCAACTTAAATTTTTTTTTTATTTAATTACGGTAAAGAGTGTAATTGTTCGTTAACTTTTAAAGGTTTAATAACATGAAAAAACATTTAGGTGGAAGACATCAAACGAAAAATGGTGAAAGTATCGATTTGATTTTAAAGGATAGCCAAACAAAGAAGGAAAAAGTCCGGATTCAAATTAAGGCAATTTGAACAGTGACAAAAAAGAACAAAAGGAAAGATTAATTCAAAACTGGATACAAACCAACGTAATTAGACTGAAAATGTTTTTAAAACGAGCTAAACGATCTTTCTAAGTTGAAGAATTAAATCGTTGTTACTGAAGATAACCGATTCAATTGTTAAGTACTAGGGAATTCTAATAGCTTAGAGTAAGTAATATTTGACGTAGGAAAGCTAATTAAATTCGAGAGAACAAGAACTAATTACTGTGACATAAAATTTTATAAGTTATCAGTTAAATAAAATCTAATAATAAAAGTTAATGCATTCATTTTATTGGTGATTAAAATTTTTTGGGGGAGAATTATTGTTTTATAATTTTTTTTCTTATAATTGAACGTGTTTTACTGGCATAAACATATTTATTTGAAATAAAAGCAATATGCTTTAATGTGGATATTTTAAAACAGTTTTTTAAAAATATTTGTTAAATAGCTTCGCTCATATAAGTCGTGAAAACTTTTTTGTTTCGTTTTAAATCTAAATCCAGTCGTAAATCCTTTAAATGTATTTAATGGATATTTCTTATTCTTATGAGTGTTTTTATTGGATATCTTGTTATACAGATATTTCTTCTCTAATACAAAAATATTCATGTACATAAACAAATGTGTGTATATATTAACTTGACTTAGCTCAGTGGGGGCCAAGGTGTACTGTGCCCAACTCAGTACACGCGACCTTCGGCCCTGAGGCGCATGCGCACATGTTCCAGTCAGGTGCTCAGTCTGACGCGAAAGCCCCATCGTTAAGTTCTCAAGCAAGCTTGGCACACATTTATCGACCCGCTGTAGGGGACAAAAGGCTGAATTAACCCGGGGTTTGAACCTCAGACCCATGGAGTGGAAACGCGTTGCACTAACCACTCAGCCAATGGGGTTTAAATTTGTATAAAAATTTTCCTTTTTAACTGATTCAAGTATAAGTTATAGAGTGAAAAGAGCTTTTCTTTTGATAATTTTGAGGATTATTACACACAGCTTAGGGTAATTGTACTAGCTATGCTAATTGTTAAATAAAATGAAACTAATTTTCATAGTCAAAAATAATTATGGCGATTTAGCTATACATTCGAATCTCAAGCATTAATTTAAAATAAAAACTAGTGGTAAATAAACATTCGTACTTTTAAAATGTTTTTTAAATTCTTCTCAAGTACTGTACTATTAAGGTATCAGACTGCGTTTGGAAAAAATGATTTTTAAAAAGTTTATAAATAAATATTTTTTTTAAATATGTAGTGCCGTACGAATTAGAATATACAAATAAAATTGTCTTAAAGATATTATTACAGTTGAAAAATAATTTAAAAGCGATGTTTTTTCGTCAAAAAATGAAGAAGTAATGTAAATTTCTTTTTTAAAGTTAATTCCTACTTAGGTCAACAAAGAAATTTTTTATTTTAGTTACTTTTTATTAAATAATTACGATTAATATAAATATGTGCATACATATGACAGAATCACAATATTAAGAGGCAAAATAGAAAGCGATTTTCCTCGCAATTTTCCATTTCACTTTCTATATATGGCGGCGTTAGACTATTATTCTTGTTTATTTTATTTATTCATTAATTAAATTTAATTATTCCAATGTCGCCCAACCGGTATAGAGGTTAGCGACGCTGACAGCAGTGCCGTAGGGACTGGGTTCGAATCCCAGAGAAGACATGGATGTTTGTAACTGTTTAGTGCCATTGAGGCCTGGGGCTACTCTAAATAGCCATCGAGCCGCAAGTCCTCTCGTCTGGTAAATGGAAGGGGAAGAGAGGTGAGAGGCCCCTGGCCACATCCAAGGTTTTCTCCCTCTAAATTGGGGTGAAGCGAGCAAAATAATAATGTCCCCTACATGGTGCTCAAAGCTAAGGTTGACGACAGGCGTAAAAATTTTAGAACTTAATCGCGATGAATTTCGCGGGCTTCGTTCTGACTTCGTCTGGCAGGTGGCATTAGTCACAACAATTATTTCAATAAAATAGTATAGTAAAAAGAAATCATATTCTCAGAAATATTATCTTATCCCAGGTAGTATTCGATCCCACGACCTTTGCATCAGAAGGTCTAACGTGCTATCCATTGCTCTAAAGCGACACAACGAGCTGCTTTCCTTTTTATATAAGGTGTTGGACTATATATTATTTTTGATTCTTACTATTTGTTCATTAATTAAATTAAATTAATTAATATTTGAAAAAACCGTATTACATTAAGTATCATCCACTACACACACAAGTTTAAGAAAATGTATTTGAACTTAAGTGGATGAATAAAAAGTATTTTATTAAAACGATTGAAAATTTGAACAATACACTGGTGTGCAAAAATAAGGGACGAGACGGTTTTTTCAATATAACTTTGTACAAAAGCTTTCCAAATCAACACATTTAATACCGTAAGATCCCCAATACGTAAGGACATGTGTAATGTAAGCAACACTTACTAAAAGAGAAATCAAAGGGATAAAAAGAAGCTTGATTGAAAAAGTAGCATGGAACGTAATGCGACTGAAGGCCGAAACATCCCTGTGATGGGTGTCCAGCAAGAAACATCGATCGTTAGTAGGGGATATGATCTCCTCTAACTGTTAGGCAGGTTTCACAGCGTCTGCCCATGCTGAGAATGAGGGTGTCAATGAGTTGTTGAGGCATTGCTGCCCATTCGTCTTGCAGCGCCGATCGAAGCTCCCGAATCGTTACTGGTGGTAAGGTACGAGCTGCCAAGCGTCTGCCTAGAAAATCCCATACATGCTCGATGGGATTGAGATCCGGAGATCATGCCGGACAATCAATACGTTCAATATCCTCACTCTCTAAGAACTGTTCGGCAGCTACTGTGCGATGACATGGTGCATTGTCTTCCATGAAAGGGAACTGCAGACCCATAGCGCCTCTAAAAAGACGCACATATGGAAGAAGAATCTCGTTACAATAACGGGTCCCGTTGACTGAACCTGCGTCGAAGATGTGAAGGTCTGTACGACTACCAAGCATGATGCCTCTCCAAACGAGAACGCCGCGACCTCCATACCTGTCCCTTTCAATGATGTTCGAGGGATGATTGTGGCTTCCCCGCTCTCTCCAGATGAGTATGCGATGAGAATCGCTACTCAAACTGAATCTGCTCTCATCTGTAAAGAGTACTCGTCCCCATTTATTGTCTTTCCAATTCCGGTGTTCCCGGCACCACAGAGAACGCCTTCTCCGATGGGCAGGCGTTAAAGGTACACACCGTACAGGGCGTCGTGCAAACAGACCACCACCGTGCAGTCTTCTGGCCACGGTAAAACGCGATATCGGTCGTCCAGTCGCCTGTGTCGTGTGTCTAGCGATTTCTCCCGCTGTCTGCCGACTGTTTCTTCTGGCCTGTAAGACAATGTGTACCGGTCCTCTGCGGGTGTGGTTCCTCGTGGACGACCACTACTGAACCCCCGGATAGCTGTTCCTGTAGTTTGAAATTGTCTCCAAAGTCGTGAAACGATGCTGTGAGCAATTCCGAACTCTGCAGCCACACTTGTCACACTGCGGCCTTCCTCCAACTTCCCAATGATTCGACCTCGGGTTAAAAGCATCCAGATGTCGTCTAACAGATTGATTATTCGCCATTTCTCGCTGAGGCAGCAACTCGGTGTGATTTTAACTGCTATACGGCGTGCAATCTCTTTGCCAGAAATACTGATCTTACACCGACAACATGCTTTATACTACTCAGACACTCCCCCATTACGTCTACCTGCATATCTGCGCATGTGCTACCGTACATCACCTTACTTAATCTCCTGATTGGTCTTTCTGTTCACTCTGCCTCTTCGTTCAGCTGATATGCTAATTTTTCGACTTCGTCCTTAATTTTTGGACCCCAGTGTATATGCATACATACATATATATATAGGGAGAATGTGAACTAATAGTAGAAATTGAAAAAAATTGCATGCTTTAAATATTCTCCTTTTATAAAAAATGGTTCGATGATAATAATATTTTTATATGGTATTTAATGATAATTATATAATCAGGTAATATTTTATCTATAGCTAAGGCTTCGGTATAGAGGCAGAACTACGATTTTTTAAATCTACAATTGTACAATTTAGACGTGGATGTATTCATATTTTAATGTATCAGAATAGAGGAATTTCAGCAAAAATCTCAGTTTATTATTTCAATTAATCGTAACTCTGAAAATAAGGGTTTTATAAAAATCCTAGTTCAGGTTCGGTATAGAAGTCTTAGCTATATATACAATATACTATATACAATATACAAAATATTATTATCAATGAAGCGTTTTCAGCAAAAGATGAATATTTTGAAACTATATAATTTCTTTTTTTGCCACAAAACTGGATTTAAATAATTTTTTAAATTATTTCTCATTTATTAATTATTTATAAAATATTTATTCAAGTATTTTAATGTGTTTAGCTTTAATGAACTTCTTTAAATTTCGTAAATCAGTGAATATTATATGTATTTTTTTATACAATAATAATTACACTGTTAACATAATCAGACAAACTCAAGTATTTTTCGATTACTGGAAAACAAACAAAATATTGTCAAATATCTTTTTTAGCATCAAAGATTCACAGAAGTGAAATAAAATTATAAAAAATATCGCTTTTGTAATTAGACACAGATGAGCAGGCTTATTTTTCACTTTAGTAATAAAACTGTCAAACTCATTTCTTTGTACTTCGTCAATGCGTTGAATCGGAACTAATACGTAATGTGATTTTCATTTTTTCATTATTATGTTCAAAAGCTAATTACATTTATTAAGTTGGATACAACAACGTGCTGATAAATTCCCTAGCGTATATTTCATTACGCTAATCGTCATCTTAGATTCAATATTTTATCTTTCGCTTTTTGTACTTTTCCCATGGAATTGTTGGCTAATATTGATTTTGTTTTAGTTACTGGCTATTATATATTGTAAGTAATTAATTTCTAGCTAATTAAGTAATAATTTTTTGTGTAATGTAGTGATAAAAACTCAACATGTTCTAACACGTAAATAATATCTATAATGTACTAAATCATGGTAAAAGATCACATGTATACGGAAATATCGATATATCTAAATTCGTACTATGGTATCTTGATGATTTTTTAATGAGTAAACTTTTTATTATTACTTAAAAGTTGCGTGTGAAATATGTTATCTTCTTTTCTCTCAATCAACACTTATGTTTCTTTGCTATTATAACATATGCCCGGCTTGGGCATTAAGTTGATCGCTGTAGACTGGTTGACCACCAAAATATTTTGAGGTGACCACCTGAATATTAACAATCAGTAATTATACACCGTAATATTCAACATTGGTTGAGAGTATGCAGATTAAATGTTCTATGGACTATAATTATGAGTACTAACATCAGGGGAAAATTTTTGTTTTTTAAGGTATCTGACTACGTTCGGAACCGTGATTTTCAAAAGCGCATAAATGGATAATTTTCACAATATTTAGTGTCACTTAGATTAGAATATAGGCATCACATTGTTTTAAGGACATTTTGACAAAAAAATTTTTATTTAGATACAATATTTTGGCAAAAAATTAACTTAGAATAATATTTTTCCAAAATGTTCTTTTGTGAAAAATGCTTCTATTAGAATAATATTTTACCTGTATATAGCTCAGACCTCTCTACAGAGGCTCAACTAGAATTTTTGAAATATATAACTCAGAAGTGGGTTTATTCATATTTTACGACAACAGAGGGGAGTAATTTTAAGAAAAAAACGTGAATAATTATTTCTATTGGTGGTAACTCTGAAAATAGTGTGAATTTTTCAAAAATTCTAGTTGAGCCTCTGTAGAGAGGTCTGAGCTATATACAGGTAAAATATTATTATAATAGAACCATTGTTTAAAAAAGGAGAAAATTTGGAAAAAATATTTTAAGTTATTTTTTGCCAAAATGTTATATTTAAATAAATTTTTTTTGTCAAAATATTCCCCCTTAAAACAATATTATGCATGTGTTCTAATCTGAGTGAAACTAAATATCATGAAAATTATCCATTTATGCACTTTTTTAAAATCACGGCTCGGAACGTAGTGGGATACCTTAATGTACAGTAAAATGACGTTTATCCGAACGTTTATTATCCGGAACATCAAATATCCGGACCATATTTTTGTCAACTATATGTACTGTATATGAATACGTTTTCGAACAGTGTAATGAAGACCACAGGGAAGAGATTACCGACTTTGTCCAATTGATCCCAGGATTTCAAGAATGCGATGAAGATGTAGAAACCTGGATGGCATGTGATGCAGAAGACTGTAGATTTCAAATGCTAAATGATGATGAGATTGTGACTTCAGTGCAAGAAGAATCCAACTCTGTCGACGATGAAACATACGCGTTTTATGCGTTAGAGACAGCTATGGAGTGGTACGAACAGCAATCAGAGTGCTATCCTTCTCAACTACTGCTGCTCAAGAGAATCGGAAACTTTGCAGCGAAAAAACGAAGGTGTACAGTGGTACAGCGAAAAATAAGTGATTATTTTCCTCAGTAAAGGTAAAATTGTGAAATTTTGTATTTTCTTCAAGCACTTTCCCCACACATGTGAGGATTTTCAATATTCGTATAGTGTCCGGTTTCATATACTGCATGGATGACATTCAGTTTTCGGTTATCCGAACAATCGCGTATCCGAACGGTGTCCAGTCCCAATTGGTTCGGATAAACGACGTTCTACTGTATTTTGAAATATTTCATAACAAATGTATCATTTGAAATTATTATATTTGTGGTTGTTATTATTATGTCTATATATTGCGTTTTGCTTTAAATGCGATCGTAAAAGTGTAAGTTTATTTTATTGTAGTTATGTAGGTAAATACATATTCCGTAATCATTATTAAGGTATATTAAATATTATATACTTTTTACTTAGCTCACCACACCTACGCCATTGGGTGGACTGCAAGACCTTGAAAAATTTAAAAGTAACCCGTACCCTGGAAAAGTTTGCCCATTCCTGACAGAGGCTATATATAATGAGAAATTATAAAGGGCTAAACTGTTTACGCCTCCAAATGACCCTATATATAAATTTGAAATCTTTGGTATTCATATAGGACATTTGCAAAGGTTTGAAAAAGATTGACTAAGAGCCAGTTGTATTAATCATTTATATTGCTCATAATACAAGATATTTTGTATGTAACTTCGAAAATCCTAAGATGAAGGCAAAGTGCTGGTATAAAATCTATAATTATAAATATATAATCTGGAACAAAAAAAATTTGATCAAGTTTTTGAAAATATGGGAATAATATTGAATATTTTTATAGAAGTTACGATTTTATTGCTTATTTTGGAAATCATATTTTAATTGTAATTTAAGATTGCAAACGATCTATATGTAAATACCAGAGCATCCTTTTTTATTTGAATGTTTGTGTTTTTTTCTTCTTTGCTATCTGGACCAGCGATACTTAACCTGCGGCCCGCGGGCCACATGCGACCCACTAGGGCCTTTTTAAGTGTCCCGGTCATGGCCCATTGTTCTGAGAAATTCATTTATTTATGAAAATTTGGCGGGAAATTCTTTGTTTAAAAATCAAATATATTAATTTTGCTTTTTGCTGCCGTATGGGCGCGAATTAATATACCTTTTCCTGATTAGTTATAATAGACAAAAGTGGAGTAGCGACCAATTTATGAGTGGAACTAATTTTTAACTATGTTTCAAATCTTGCGAGCAAAAAATATTCGAAGAAAATAGATTTTTTCAAGACATTTGGAAAGTTGTCTATTTTGTAGTGAAAAACAAGCATGGTTCAGTAATTGTTTGATTTGTCACGAAAGTGTGGTATTTAAAAAATACCAATAAAAAGGAATCACATTCAATGACACTTTTCCTCGAAGATCTCTTTGAAGAGGGTGTAAATAGGATTTCTTGAATAATCTTTACAACAGCAAAAAAGTGTTTTGTCAGTGATAATGTCACAGCGGCAACAAAGGCACCCTATGAAATTTGGGTTATTTTTGATAATCATATGAAACAGTTTACTGATGCAGAAATTGTGAAAGAATGATTCTTAAAGGCTTCCAATTTAGAAAACTTTAGTGACAAAAATAAAAAAAATTAAGTAGTAATAATTAAAAAAACAAAACAAAAAAATAGGCGTTTTAATATGTTGATCAATTTCTATATTTTATATCTTCTACATTATCTTGGTCTTAAAGCATTTCTGCCCTTCCCATTCATTAATTCTCCTGTTTGCTGCCCAGCAGAAAAAAAAAGGTTGAGTACCCTTGATCTATAGACGGAATATTTCATTGCCACAAATAGGTGTTTTTATGCCTTGAAGAGTTATTTAAAGTCCAATTTTCTCAAATTAAAAACCAAATTGCTTCTTTACAAAAGTCTTATAAGGTCTGTCCTGAATTAAGCATCAGAGAATCTGCCACTGACTTAACGTGATGAGGAAGCTTTGGGAATTTTCGAGAGAAAGATCTTACGCTGCCTTCTTGGTGGGATCCAAGTGAATGGATCATAGTGGAGAAGATCCAACTTAGAACTCTACAAAATTGACAAACAACCTGATATTGTAAAATTACAGAGATTTAAATCGGCTGGTCACTTGGCTAGAATGAATGAAGATCGCATTTGCAAGAAAATCTTTCTGGCAATGGCCATAGGAAACAGACCTCGGGGCAGACACCCGTTAAGATGGATTGACTGTGTAAAAAAAATACCTAAATATTTTAAAAGTCAAAAACTGCAAAACAGTTGCCAAAAGTAGAGATGCATGGAGAAAACTTCTGGAGAAGACCAGGACCCACCCAGGTCTATAGAGCCATTGAATAAGAAAACAGAATGTATTTACGAAAGGCTATACATATTTTTTTTTACACTTTTCATTTCAACTAACTAAATTTTAACTTTTCATACTAACTAACTTATTTTTTACATTTTAAAACAGTGATAAGAGTCATTTGAATGATCAGGGGCACCTAATACAATTAAGAAGTTTTATATTGATACAGCAAAACTCAGTTACCCCAGTTTTGATTATTTTCAATCAATAATGCTGAAAATCTATTATACAAGGATTTTCAGTACACAAAAATATGGGTATATATCATAATATGAATTTTTTTTACCTACTTATGATTCTTGTATGTTTAATAATAATGTACTCTTGTATAAATACATTAAGCTGCATTAGTACGATATTCCACCATGTATCACGTGACTATGATGCGTGAAATAGCATATTATTACATTATTATACAATATAATAAGGCAATGCATCGCTACATTGCGTTATTAGCATATATATACTGTTAAGAAGATTGCATAGTCTTTCTTATCTACTCTCTATGTATCTCATATCTTGCTCCTTTTTCTCAGACATTTGGAGCTTTCCTTTTTGTATTAGCTTCAACTTTATTTAACATTCATATTGTTTTATAGACACATATTAGGACAAATTTTATTTCTATATATCGACAACAAGTAAAATATTTAAGGGTTTTTTTTCTTAAAAAAATATTTAAGTAGAGCATTTGTTATAAATTTCTTAATAATAATTTGTAAATAGTATAGGAGATTTAACAAGAATTGAAACACTTCTATTTGAGGATTAATTTCTTCTAAAAGAAGACTAGATCTAGAGCTTTTTTTTTTAATTGATGAAATATTTTGGTTCGATAGACAAATAAAATAATTAAGTGAGAAAATTATTTAGGTAAATTAACAAGGTATACTGTTTGTTGAGTATAGACAATCTTAAAAAATCAGATATTTTTCTTTAATCTCAGAGACTTTTTTAAGAAGGCAACCAATTTTTTTAAAATAAAAAAAGAGGATGAAAAATTTAAGAAAAAATTATAATGTAAATATATGAAACATTTTTAATAATTCAAACAAAAATACTAATTAAGCTTACTTCTAATTTAAATAATTACTTAAACGAGTATTTTTCCATTGAATGAACTCTTTTTGTCAATATATCATTTTCTAATATATCGGAAATTACGGAACGAGAAATATCCTTCATATCGAAATTTGGGTTAGGTGCGACAGTTAAAGTATCAACATTCAATCTCAATTTCTCACACGTCCACAAATCATTACCAATTGAAAAAACTCTTCCAGTTCCTGCATTAGTTCCGGGGCAGCAGAGCGTTAATTCAACTAGGATAACTTAATTTTCATATGGAATGTATTCATTTTAAAAATATAGTTAAATATTTCCATCCATCCTTTTTATCAATTTAAACATGTTTATTTCCCCATTGCTCTAGTTCAGGGGTGTCCCACACGCGGCCAGCCAGGACGTAAGTTGCAGCCCACCGACTCTTTTAAAAAAATTTTTAAATATCAGGTTTCTAAGGTTTTTTCATTTTGAAATTTATTTAAGGGGAAATTTGTATGTATATATAAATCTGAAATGTATTTGCCTGTTAACTGTTCTTGTTTTAAAATAAATCCTTTTTGATAACAGCAACGTCCTTTAGATTAAAATAGATTTATATTTTATCAAACAATTATATTTGCTTTTACTATAATAAATTACTTTTTAATAAATTCCGAATTGCATTATGCATATCCTTTACTATAGATGGTAAAGGCTCTCTCTGTGTGTGACTTTCATTTCTCCTTCTCCCTTTCTGTTTGGAGTGCCCAAAAAGCAAGAGGCAGTCAGAGATGTTTTTTAAAGTTTAAAAAAATTATTCAGGACGGTTAAGATAAAAAGCAATGTATTCTTAATCGTTTGAGAATGACAGCACAATCAAATTTTAACAATGAGTAACGAAAGATCAATTCAAAAGGAACTCGATAATTTTCAAGAAAATGGCAACTGTAATATTTTAAACATTATTTGATCATTTTATTATTATATTATACAAACATTATTATATTATCTATGTCTGTATACATGAAAAATAATGAAAACAATTATAATAATTCATTTTGTTTTAAATTTTCACTCAAATAAATGTTTTTTTTTGCTTCCAAATCTGATATAAATGTAAATATTTCTATGTGTGGCCCGCGAGATTATAATGTTTTCCGAAGTGGCCCGCAAGGTCATTTGGGTTGAACACCCCTGCTCTAGTTTATCAAAATTGAAATGCATATATTTAGTCTTCTAATTTCTTAAAACAGATAATTGTCATTTATTTTAATATCAGGCATTTCTCTTGACAATTTTCTATATTTGTCCAATTTACTTGCGATTAAGTAAAAAAAAAACACCACTACAAACTGTTATTTCCTGTGATATTTATTTCAGACTATTCTTTGACATATTGGAAACGTGTTTACCAAAAATTCTGCCCTTCGTTGGTAAACTTTTATGTTATACCCCGATTTGATTTTTCTAATTTTAACAATTTTCCTTTTATTGTTAAAGGAATGCATTTTTCTTCAAATCGCGATTTTTATTGAAGAACAAAATTGTTCTAAAATATGCTCACTATCAATCTTTTGCATAGATTTGGAGAAAACGGATGATTGATTATTTACAAAATACATTAATACCTCCGATAATTCATACTGTACCAACCTGGCTTCTCTGAATACAGATAGTAACAGATTAATTTTAAAATATTGAGAAGGAGGACAAGTAAGAGGACACTTTTTGAGGAAGGACAGAACCTGTAAAAAAAGGACTGCTCTCCCCTAAAGGAGGAAGATTGGTCACCTTACTACAGTGCTTCTCAAAGTTTCAATATTCGTGACCCAATCTTCAATCATAGTTTTCATCGCTCTCCCCTCATACAGTAACAACCTATTGAGTTCAATGATAATATAAATTGATGCTAAAACTACGAAACGACTTGAACCTCTTAAGTGTCACCGGCGTATATAAATGCCTCGTTTAGAAAAAGCATTAATTTCCCTAGACGTATATATACGTCTTTCCGAAGTACGATCTCTTCTGCGCACTGCTATCCATAAAATTATTCCGAAGGCTTTGCAATGCAATAAAATTACACTGACAGTGTTATCGGAGAGGATTTACTTAATTCAGATTATTTCCTTCATTATTTCTTCCCGCCTCCAATACATCCCATACGCGCGCCTACTTTGAAAACGCTTGGCATTGCGAAGCGAATCACGTGACTTTTAATCGGCAGTTAAGAGCTTTATTAAAAACCATACAAATTATCAAGATTATTGTGTTAATTTTTGTATATAATTGTATATATGACAATCCCATGGGGTCACTCACTAGTAATTATTAAACTTGTTCTTAACTTAGTATTGTTAAATTAATTATAAAATACATTGCGTAGCACTGATACATTTTTAAGTGTAATATATAAGTGTAAATGTGTATTTTATTTTTTATTACATCAGAATGTATTTGATTTGTTTACTTTCAGTAAATTAATATTTTTTTAAAAATAATATTTTGTTTCCGACTTTTCAATAGGCTCGCTCCCCCCTTGTAGAGTTGTCACGCTCCCGTAGGGGGTCACGCCCCACAGTTTGAGAAACGCTGCCTTATTACAAAGTATTGTTTTTTAAACATTAGTTACTACACCAGGGGTGGCGAGCCTTTATGAATCAACGTGCCATTTTTTTTATAAAGAAGTGTTGAATGAGGTATAGACGTGCCGTGTGTCGAATAATTTGGATTTGTGATTATTCGAAAATAAAAAAAACTAAATACTAGCAACGCAAAACTGTATTTACTACGAAAAAAATACCTTTTGCACTGTATAGTTATAAATGTTTCAGTTATATGTGTAATTCAAATTAAAATTACATTAGTGTGACTTTTGTTGTTTCAGATCGGATGACAAATTATCTTGTACAAATGTTACTTTTTGTAGAACGCATGCTGAATTTGAGGCATCTGCCAAACGGTTTTTAAGCAATTAATTGTTCTTGCTGTGGCTCACTTTTTTGACTAGAGGGCTTATGATTTGTTTCAAAATACCGTTTTTTACAGATGATGCTCTGCATACCACAATTCCAGAGCATGAAACACACACCGCTTTCTTGCCTTTATTAATCCTGTCATATATTTCTAGATTCACCAAATTTGAAATTCTCAGTTGCACTTACTATCTTGCACTTTTTGTTCTTTTGCTGAACTAGCCACGCTTAAGTAATATTTAAAAATCGTAAATATAACACAGATAAACTTTAAAACACAATGTGTCAATGAAATTGACTGTGCTATGCGTAGACAAAATTTACATTATAAGCAATTGTAGTCTACGACGCAACTAAGGCAAGTCAATAACAAACAAGTGTGCTTGCTCCTCGCAGCCCCACGACCGATCACTCGCGTTTATTCGTAATACTTCATAGTGAATTTTGAAATAAAAAGCAAAATATTTTCATCACTAGCGTGCCAACAATGGCACGCGTGTCACTGGTTCGTCATCCCTGTACTATACTGTTCGAATTAACTGGGAGAAACATTTTTTTTCTTGTCTGAGTTGATTTATGATTACCAGTTATGTCTTGAACACCCTCAAACCGGTTATATTTGCCCATAAGTAAAGTGACAGATCGAACTTGACTATAATTTACTATTTTTATTGGTTTTAGTTTATAACTAGCTCAGTCGTGAGCCTTTCAGTGTGTTAGCGGGTGGCTATAATTTTTCATTCCATGTTACGCGTGTTACCTTTGCTTGTTCAGAGATGGATATTAGTCCAAGGAAGCGTTCTAAAATAATCGCTCTTAATGAACACTCTTCTATGACTGTGAGAGATATAGCTACGGTAGTTGGTGTGGGCAAATCAAATGTTTCAAGAGTTTAAAGAACATTTCAAAATTCCTAATCATCGTCTCCAAAAAGAAAAGAAAAATGCGCACTCAAACGGAAAATTACTCCAAGAACCTATAAAATTCTAATAAGAAGTAGCAAAATAAATCAAAGTAAGACAAGCACAGACCTTCGAAGAAATTTATAGGATTATGTTGTTGAAGTGAGAACCTCAACTGCACAGAAAAGGTCTCTGAAAGTTAGCCGCATGGCATCAAAACCGAGAAAAAACCAATTTCTAACTCAATAAACGATGAAAAATGTTCAGCATAGGCCAAGAAACCTATCTTGGACTTTTAACGACTAGAAGGAAGTGATTTTCAGCGATGAACCGCATTTATTTGTGCGGGGATACAAATCAAGTGTAGTTAGACGAAGTGAAGTTGAAACTCTGCTGCCGGGTCATATCTAACAGACTGTAAAACACCACTTTTAAACAGATATTTTGGTTTTTTTTACCACAAATGGCATTGGAAGCCTAGTTCTTAAAAGCACGATGAGTTATGTCAAATACTTAGAAATATTACGTAGTAGAATTGTTCCATCCATGGAAACATTTGACGGAACATTTCAACATGATTTAGCTTCTTGTCACAATTCAATATTGGTCCAGATTTTTATGCAGGAAAATAGAATAAAAGTGCTTAACTGGTCAAGTAATTCAACATATCTAAATCCTATTCAGAATTTATATCATATTCAGGGGCGTAACAGTGAGTGGGCCTTGTATCAAAGTTCTTTGGAGGCCCTTGATAGAGGCCCTACAATATTTTGCAATTTTTTGCTTACTTGTTTTGGGGCTCCAACAGCTTTGGGGCCCCGTATCATTGCTACGGTGGATACGGCAGTAGCTACGCCCCAGAATATTTTCTCAAGAATCGTTTAGCTAAGGTAAGTTAAACGACAACAGAGCAAATGATAAAAAGTTCAAAACAAGTGTGGTATTACGATGATGAAGTTAAGAACATGTGCGCAACACTAGTAAAGTCAATACCAAGACGAATTGAAGAGGTCATTTCTGCTACAGGAGGACATACTTCGTACTAATATAGAGATTTTTCTGTCTACTTAAGGTATATAATAATTAAAAGCTAGAGTCTTAGAAAAAGTCGTTTTTTACTATTTGCCAAAATTAATTTGAACAGCATAGTACATATTTTTGTGTTTCTCCTGAAGTGTTATTTTACCTTTTTAAAACAACTAGCAAGAAATTTTAACTTTAAACAGTTCACGACGCCTAATCCAACCTACAAACCGAAAATTAATACGTCTCGTTTGATTATATAAACATTTCTAATTTTAACAAGCCTGGCAAAAATCAATTCTCTAATTTCCCCAATGATCCAAATCTTCGTCTTAATTCCGTGCAGTTATGAATATTTCTATATCGCTTTCCCGCCAACATTCTGCTCCACGTTGATAGATCTTAACAAGGGATGTGGAGGAAACACTTGTCCTAACAGAACGCGAGAGACGAATCAATAACTTCCCCCAACCGCTGCATTTCAAACCATGGGATGAGTAAACATTCTACACTAACAAACGTAACTCCCACGTCTTCAATGCGTGGGCTTTGCCCCTTTTCGTGGAGTCGATAAAATATGGATTGGGAATCACGTGCAAAAGGAAGATAGTTTTGTGCTTGGTTATCGGAAATAATTCGTTGGGGGGTGTATTAGCGGTTTAATCTTAAGGTGAATTCATTTTGCAGGGCATTGGTTTTTACTTCAAAGTTGTGTCTTCTTTTGTTCCTATTTCAATTCCTACAATTAGTTCACACTTTTCCTATATAAATAATGTTGGACCTCTATTTAACGAAGTCGCTAAATCCTGAAAAAAATTCGTTATATAGAGGCTCAACTTTTTAAAAACTTTATAAACCACATAACATAAATTTTAAATTCATGAACACTAAATATTTAAAAAAAAGTAATTATTTACACCTTTTTGTAAATTAATATTTATGTATTTTATATGTTTTACCCATCAAAAAAAGAAAGAAAAATGCAAGGAAAATAAGAAAAAGAATGCCGAGGAATGCACTGCATTTTCAACATTAAGAAAATAATTTTAAATTAAAATTGATGAATTTTGATGTTTTGTAATTTAAAGCATACAAGTAATTTTAAACATGCGCTAGTCTAGAGATTTTAAAAATACTTTACCACATCGTCCTTAAATTTAATTACTCACAAAATCTGTTAACTTTTTTTTGTTTCAAAAAATACTTTGTTTCATAATATATACGCCTCAAATCTTTGCCATGCACCAAAACTCCCTTTATGACCATCATAAAATGCGTTAAAAAAAGAGAATAGTTTGAAATGTCCAGAAATACTTAAACCATAGGGTGAAAAAAAATTAAATCACAAGAAAAAAGTTTGTTATGTAGAAAACACATTTCGCTATTGGGAGGTTATTTTACGAAAAAAATCGTGAAATGTACTTGGTTTCAGGAAAAAGTTCGCTGTATTGAAAGATTCACAATATAGAGGTTCGTTATATGGAGGTTCGTCTGTATATTAATATATATATCTTGTTCACAAATTTTTAATCATTAATAAAATACTTTTTATTCATCCACTCAAATTCAAATACTATTTTTTAATCCTCTAGCCGGAACATAAATTTTTTTTTGCCGTTCTTAGAAACATCCGTCTGACAGACGGATACGCAATTTTTTTTTGAATTTTACTACCGTAAGGACTGTTTTAAATGTCCTTATCGCTCATGAAATTGAGTAGAATTTTTAATATTTAAGTATCTATACGAGGCACACACTATATTAATATATTTTTATCACAAGAATTGTGACTAGTATTTTTATGAAAACTGATTAGAAATTATTTATATTTATGTAAAAATAATAATACCAAAAACGAAAAACTATAGGAATATCCGTCTGATAGACGGTGATACATAAGAAAAATGGCACATATCGTGAGTTGAAAAAATTGCCAAGTACCACCACGTGATCCTCTCACTGGTAGAGTCCAACTGAAGATGTCAAGGCAGTTCACCACAAAAATCGCACTGCAGTGTTATCTACAGGCATCAAAGCAAATCATCTCCGTCAGAGAGACGGATGCTCAGATAAAAGGGTTAAAGTCGATGACGCTTGATTTTGATACAGCGTTTTCAAATATTAATTAATTAATTAAATTTAAAGACTGAATAAATAGTAACAAACAAAAATAATCGTCCAACACCATAAATAGAAAGAAAATCGCCCGTTGTGTCTCTGTAGCGCAGTGGATGTCGCGCGCGCGTTGGACTTCTAATCCAAAGGTCGTGGTTTCGAATCCTACATGGGTTGGTCTAATTTCCGACAATGTGATTCCTTTTGCTATACTATTGTATTAGAACAATTGTTGTTTCTTATGCCACCTGTGATCGACAGTAACATCAGATCAAGGTCCACGAAATTCACTGCGGCTAAGGGCTAGATTTTTACGCATGTCGTTAGTCTTAGCTTTGAGCACCATGCAGGAGACAGTACGATTTTGCTCGGTTTAGAATAACTAAATGTAATCAATGAATAAATAGTAACAAACAAACAAAAATAGTTCAAGATCATATGTAGAATGGAAAATGGAAAATCGCTTTCTATTTTGTCACTTAATATTGTGATTCTGTTATATGTATATACATTTTTTAAATTAATTGTAATTATTTAATAAAAAATAACTAAACTAAAAATTTTCCTTGTTTTGACCTAAGTAGGAAGTGACATAATTTTTTTTATGTTGCTTGTTTATTTAAAATTCCTTCTAATGAAAAGATAGATGTTTTTGTATTCAGAAAATGACTTAAAACGATTTATTTTAGTTAAGGAAAGGTGGCAACATTCGGAACCGGGATTTTGAAAAAGCGTATGAATGAATAATTTTTTTGATATTTTTGGTGTCAGTTAAATTACTACATACCTATAAAACAGTTTTAAGAATATTATAACAATAAAAAGTTATTTAAATGCAATGTTTTGGTAAAAAATGAAGAAAAAATGTATTTTCAGAACATTCTCCTTCTCTGAAAAATACGTCTATAAAATTAATATTTTGACTATATATAGCTAAGACTTCTGTACAGAGTCTAAAAGAGGATTTTTGAAACATATAATTTAAAAATGGATTTATTCAGATTTTATTATATCAGAGTAGAGTAATTTAAAAAAAAACAAACTCGTTATTATTTCCATTGATCGTAATTCTGAAAATAATGTGAATTTTCGAAAAAATCTTATTTAAACTCCGGTATAGAAATTCTTGTTATATTTGGGCAAAATATTATTATTACAGAAGCATTTTTCACAAAAGGAGAATGTTTGAAAAAATGTCATTTTTTCTACATTTTTTGTCAGCAGATCGAACACCAAACCTTCAACATCGAATAAAAAATGTAATAATAATCTTAACACAATCTCATATGTGTATATTCTGATTCAAGTGTTTCTTAACTTAAAAAAAGGTTAATTTATACGCTTTGGAAAGTACAGTTCCGAACACAGATAGTTACCTTAAATTGCTTTTTGATTGAATAAAATTATTGAAAAAAAAGTTTTTAAGTGTTTCAGTTTACTAAAACCTATCAATGAAGACTTTCCATTTTTGTATTGAATTAAAAAATAAGAAATTTTTACTAGGTATTGGTATAAAAGCTATACAAAAACTGACACATGGGCTTTTAGCGTATTGGAATTAATTCCTTATTTTCCTCAATATAACAATTTTTATAATCACCAACAAAATATATTACTTATTTATCAGTTTATTATTAAAATGGGGAAAAAAACTCGGTTAAGTACAAAAATTTTTTTGAGTGTATTATTTGAAATTTCAGGATATATTATTTACAAAATGCACTTTATCTTAGTGATTATACGAAATTGCTTAAAAAGAAAGTGGGTAAATTTTAAAATAAAGCAGCGATTTAAATGAAGTATTTTTCATAATTCAAAAATTTGCTAATTATACTAGAAATTTGATCGCGAAAAACACACGAGTAAAACGCATTTTTAATGTTTGTCATCCATGCTTTTACTAAAAACTTTTAATTGTTAAGTCTTTAAAACTCATTGAGGGCTATAAAATAAAATCATAAACAAAATTTAAAAAACATATATCTAAACTGAATATTTTTGTGAGTTATAGACTTGTTATTGACAACGAAACACATCCTTAGCTAACTTTTTAATTGTTAAGTCTTTAAAACTCATTGAGGGCTGCTAAAAAACATGAAACTGAATATTTTTGTGACACTACAAGTAATACACACAAAAAAATTTAAAGAAAAAAATTTAAGTCAATTCCTACTTAGATCAACAAAGAAAAATTTTATTTTAGCTACTTTTTATTAAATAGTTACAGCTAATATGAATATTTATATACATATGACAAAATCTCAACATTAAGGGGTAATTAATTTTTATTAATTATCATTAAAGTATCGTACTCTCATCCAAAACAGTCGTGTATATAAAATTTTAGTTTAACTGAATGCTTTAAAACGTGAGAAAAAAATCTTTAAAGTTTTGACCCAAGTCTCTAAAAATGAAACCAACGTGGCTGTATCTTTTTTCTTAAGTAATTAGTTTCAGTCAGTTAATTTTAGTTAATTATAATTCAATTATCGTATTTTTACCCAAAGCAATAGTGTATAGAAAATTTCAGCTCAAATGAGTGCTTTAAAATGTGAGAAAAAAACCTTTTAAAGTTTTGACACAAATCGCCAAACTCATCAATAACTCGCCAAAAATGATGCCAACGTGACTGTATTTGTAATTCTTTAAAGAATTAGTTTTAATCAAAAAATTAATTTTTATTAACTATAATTATTGTATTGTCATCCAAAATAGCCATGTATATAAAATGTCAGCTCAATTGAGCGCTTTAAAATGTATTTTATTTACGATTGAAAATCCCACCAAGATAAATAAATATATAGAGAGAGTGTGACCTAATAGTAGGAATTGAAAAATAGTGATGCTTCTTTATTACAGTTCCATGCTGCTGCCAATTTTAGAAATTTATATACACCTATCCTGTACATATACCAGAACATTAACCTCTTCCAAGTTCATGTGGCCGCGGTAGCCGAGTGGTATAGGTATCGGACCGTGGCTTGCTTTGTCACGGGTTCGAGCCCAGTACCACTAAAGACCCGCCGTGTAGGGCAGCGATGCACGTTAAATCTGTCGAAAGCTGAAACGTCCTCCCGTTGGTGTGGTGTGGTAGTTAGGAGAGGGTGGTGCCAGCTCAGGTGTCGTCCACGTCACTTGACCATGGTTCAAAATTACGTGGTCCGTCGCCAAAAGCCCTCGTGTAGCTGAACAGTGCGACGTTAATATTCAATCAATCAATCAATCAATCAATCTTCCAAGTTCATTTTATTTTATGCGTACATAGAAAAGTAAGCAAAAGCATTCAAAACCGTGTTGTGTTGTTGTTTTCGTGTGTTTCATACTGGGATACATACTAAAGACGAGAGATAGATGAACATACAATACAAACACAAAAGAATATAGGTGTCGCAGGGAAATGATTAAATTAGGGATTTCGTCAAATCCCTAAGGATCCCTAAGGATCCTAAATCCCTAAGGATCAATGCACGCAAGATATTAAAATACGAACACTGTAAGGTGATTTCCCTAAAGAAGGTAAGTGATTTGATCAAATCTTTAACCTGTTTCAGTGAAAGGAGGAAATAGAGTCAAGAGTTTAAAAGTGTTCATTTAGCAAATATGGTGCACTATTAAAAGTAGAGTAATTAGTACAACAATAATAATTGAATTACAAATTATTTATCTGAAATTAATTTATAAAACAATTAGATAATAAAGCTTGTATTTTTTTTAAATTGATATTTTTGTAGTAGAATTCCAAACATTTTTTTAAAAAAATTTTACATTAATGTACTACAATACTTAAGAAAAATATCCTGCTTTATTTGAAATACCCTTTTTTCAGTTATTATTTCCTTTATTAAAATAGCTTCTGTTTATTGTAAAAAAGCTTTTATTTATCTATAAAGAAGACGCGATCGAATTCCCTAATTTGTTAGTTTACATTTTTCAATTTAAGTTTTATCCAGTTTCTAATATTCAGGCATACAAAAGTGATATATCTATCGAAAGATAATAATGCAAAGAATATAACTAAATAAAACTAAAAAATGGTAGAAGGTCATTTTGTTTTGGTGCGTCACGTCAGAAGCCCGGTACTGCCTGGCACGGACAAGGAGAGGAGGGAGGGGGAGATGAAAGGGAGTGGTAACAAGCGAAAACGGATGTCTACAAATGCGGACTCGTTCATTTCATCATTTCACTAAAACAGTTCGGGGATATGATCAAATCACTTACTTACATCAGGGAAATGACTTCAAAGAGACGTTATTTTAACATCTTGCGTGAATTGATCCTCTTCCTTAGGGATTTGATGAAATCCCTAATTTCGTCATTTTTCTGAGACATAGACATTTTATTACAAACGATGATCCCAACATAGAACAGAAGAGGTGCGCTGCTTTCCATTCGAGACGGAAATCCATTTCAGGCGACAGTCCGACTTCTTTTCCCGAAAATACATCCATGCCTTATTCGGGATTCGAACCCGAGCTCATTCGATTACAAACCGAGTGTCATAACCACCATACTAAACAGGGACGTCTTACAACTCTTTGAGGCTCTGGGATCAGAGAAATCTTAAGACTTTTGAGGCCCTGCGACATGATGCAAAAGTAGGCTATACTTTATATATTTAAAAGTAGACAATATATAACATGTATTGTCAATCACTCGTTTAAACAGTAATTTGAAACAAATAAATGTGGATGATTCACAATTTCAAAGACTTAAACACCAACTGGTGTGACCGATGGCCGTATTTCGACTAAATGAGTTGAATTAATGTTTATGTTATTAAGCCTACCGGTGTCGACCATAAGGGGAGAGCCGGGCCCTACCAAAGCCCTTGCTATTTTTCTGATTGATTATACTCTTATGTTTAGAGTACATAAAATTGAATTAAGTATTTGTTAATAATAATTAACTTTATTAATTAATGCTAATTATTTATTCAATAATTAATTTTTTAATGATTTTTGTTCCCGAAAATAGACAAAATCAAAAGAATATGTTGGGTAGTGTGTTGGAGCATGATACAAGAATGTTGGACTTCCGACCCTGGACCCCCCCCCTCCCTTAAAAAATTCCTGTGGGCGCCATTGAAGCCAAGATCTAGACATGGACAACGATCATAACATAATTATAGTTTTACGATTTTTGCCAGTTGACATGCAATTTAATATTTCCTGTTTTTCGGAGAATATGTAAGGTAATAATATTTGATCACATTAAAATATCCGGATCATGATCTTATTAAGACTGAGTCAATAAGGAAACGGGGCCTCCGCCGAGGGCGAGGCCGTGGGCCTGGGCAGTTAGCCTATGCCTTAATGCGTCCATTATACTAGGTGGGGCGTCATTCCAAACCATAAAAAACATGTATGAAATAATTCGGGGAAGACCGATTGTGCAATGCAAATTTTCACAGTTTCCGAGCTACATTCCGGATGAGCCAGGATGGTAATTTTTGCCTTCTCGAGCTCAGCTCGAGAAAAGCCGGAAAGGTGTTAAAAGAAATGTTACCTGGTTTTGAGGTTGGTAAAAAAAACCCTACAATAAACCTATATAATACTTTATCTCCACATTGTTAAATGTCTCTATAATCCCATTTTTGCCTCATATCAGACCGCGGTAGCCGAGTGGTATAGGTATCGGATCGTGGCTTGCCTTGTCACGAGTTCGAGCCCAGTACCACTAAAGACCCGCCGTGTAGGGCAGCGATGCACGCTAAATCTGTCGAGAGCTGAAACGTCCTCCAGTTGGTGTGGTGTGGTAGTTCGGAGAGGTGGGTGCCAGCTCAGGTGTAGTCCACGTCACCTGACTATGATTCAAAATTACGTGGTCCGTCGCCAAAAGCCCTCGTGTAGCTAAAGCAGTGCGACGTTACTATTCAATCAATCAATTGCCTCATATCAAATTATATCAGTTAAGATTGTAATGCATTGCATATTATTTTATTTTTTGAATATGAATTAACTAATAATAACATATATGACTAGTTCAAATGAATGCTTCTATTCAATAGATTCAAAACTATTGACTCACAAAAGTAAATTTCTTTTAAATTTTCTTTCTATGAAGTCTTTCGCAATTGCGTTAACTTCGTTGGATTGAAAACACTTAAAATTCAAAATTCAAATTAGATCATCAAAGCGATTGTTATTTCCTTTTTGAATAACAAAAAGCGTTTATTCTAAACTGTGTCTTTTGATATGTTAAAAAGAAGAAGTCTAGTTTCTCGAATAATTCATCCATACTATGATGCAACCTCAAGCTGTAAAATGCATAAAACTTTGAAAAAAAATGTACAATTACATTCATGCTAGCTTATTTTCGTATTAAAAAGGTAATAAAAAATGAAATCTTAAGAAAGCATTGAAAATATTATTTCATTATTTTTCTCTTTATATATATAAGAAGCATTTTTTATTAGAATAATAAAAATACGTCTTGAAATATTCATGATATTATAATTCCAATTTTCTGAAGTGATAAAAGCGCGAAATAGTTAGTTTTATCTTCTGTTTATACATTTTCACTTCCTTCTTTTGAAAATTGCCTTATTAAGTCGGTAGGGCAAGGGTAATGAAGTAGACAATAATTGTTAATCGTTACCCTTTTATGTCAACCATTGTTTTCCTTTTGGCTGGAATATTAGCTCTTTGTTTTAGTTAGTGGGAATTTTTCAGATGTTTATGTTTGGGGAGCAAATGTAAATAGCATTAAAATAGATTTTTGAAGTATTACGCAGCAAAGTTTCATACATTGATTTCAATGTAAACACTTTTTATAGATATACGGAAATCACCTTAACGTACATGTACATAGAAACATTTGAAAAACTAAAAAAAAGTTTGAATATTTTAAAGTTTTCTTTTGAAATTGAATTTAATTTAAAATAGTTATTAATTCTAAATCTTTGATAAAGTTTTACAGATATGAAAAAATAAGAGATGTGTAAATATTAAACTAACTTAGAAAACTGTTTCCGGACAATTTTTTGTCGTTTAATTTTAATGGAGGTTCGACTGTATATATATATATATATATATAGGAAGGGAGTGAACTGATAGGAGGAATTGAAAAAAAAGTGTAGAAAAGTATGATGTAGTACATTTGTCTCATTAAACTAATCCTAAAATTAAATGTGCACGCAGTTATTGATAATGTGCAATTATCAGAGTAAATAAATTCAAAAAAAACTGCCTTATTTTATTTAACTTATATTTATTATTTTGTATAATGAATGCAATCATTTAAAAAAGTTTCAGCCGTCCGGTATTCTCCGCTGGCACAGTAGCAGAGTAAATAAATTGAATAAAACTTCCCTATTTTATTTAACTTATGTTTATTATTTTGTATAATGAATGAAATCATTTAAAAAAGGTTCGGCCCTCCGGTATTCTCCGCTGCCACAGTAGCAGAGTAAATAAATTGAATAAAACTGCCTTATTTTATTTAACTTATATTTATTATTTTGTATAATGAATGCAATCATTTAAAAAGATTCGGCCCTCCAGTATTCTCTGCTGCCACAGTAGCAGAGTAAATAAATTGAATAAAACTGCCTTATTTTATTTAACTTATATTTATTATTTTGTATAATGAATGCAATCATTTAAAAAGATTCGGCCCTCAGTATTCTCCGCTGCCACAGTAGCAGAGTAAATAAATTGAATAAAACTGCCTTATTTTATTTAACTTATATTTATTATTTTGTATAATGAATGCAGTCATTTTAAAAAAGGTATCCTCCTTTACCACAGTGAGCCCGGAACCCAAAACAAGCTCCCCTTCCCTGGTACAGAATATCTGAGGTATGTATGTATTTCTCTATTAAGGTATCCGACTACGTTTGGAACCGTGATTTTGCAAAAGCGTGTAAATGGATAGTATTTATGATATTTAGTGTCAGTTACATAAGAAAATATACATAAAATTGTTTTAAGAATAGTATTACAATAAAAAATTATTTAAGTACAATATTTTGACAAAAAATGAACGTAGAATGACCCATTTTCAAAATATTCTCCTTTTGTGAAAAATGCTTCCATTATAATAATATTTTGCCTGTATATAGCTAAGACCTCTGTACAGAGGCGCAACTAGAATTTTTGAAATATATAACATAGAAGTGGGTTTATTCATATTTTACGACAACAGAGGGGAGTAATTTTAAGAAAATAACGCCGATAATTATTTCAATGGGTTGTAACTATGAAAATAATGTTAATTTTTCAAAAATCATAGTTGAGCCTCTATACAGAGGTCTGAGCTATATACAGGCAAAATATTATTATAGTAGAAGCATTTTTCACAAAAGAACATTTTGAAAAAAGGTTATTCTCTAAGTTAATTTTTGCCGAAATATTATATTTAAATAATTTTTTTTGTCAAAATGTACGGTTCCAAAACGTATTCGGATACCTTAACCAAATAACATATAACGACCAAATATCCAATACCATATCATGAAAATCTGAGCTCTGATAGATTGAGTCCTTTGTATATATTTAATTATCTTCTGTCCTTTTGATAAAATGCATGAATGCATATAAATGTATTTCTCGAAATGCTTTCATAATTTTCATTGGCAATCGAATTATTCCGATAAGTTTTTAAACACATTAAATCTTAGTTTTTTTGTTTTAATTATAACTCTTAGAATTATAACTTTTAAGTATTTAAAGGGGAAACAAAGATGGCATTTAAAGTTATTTGAGACACGTCCAAATAATTTAAAAATACCAGATAATAAATGATTTTATTTCATCAATTATGTATGGATAGTATTTTAAAAGAAAAATAATTGAATTTTAAATTAGAAAAGAATAAAAAGTAAATAAAGTCAGCCGAATCCCCCCCTCGAAACGTTTTTAACAAAAATAAGTCATCAAATTTATTTAAACGAGTTATTCTTATGCTTCGTTAACCTTATTTAGTAATAAGGGGAAAAAACGAGTGATACTTTTTATGTGTTATTTAAAGTTAATTCATGTTATTAAATCTTTTTTTTTGTTCACGCGCTACTGAAACCGTACAATAATACATTATTTTCGAAAACGGAAAAATGTTTTAATTGTTGCTTTCTTTTTCAATTCCCAGTCTCTATATATTTATTTATTTATTTATCTTGGTGGAATTTTCAATCGTTAATAAAATACATTTTAAAGCGTTCAAATGAGCTGAAATTTTATATACATGATTATTTTGGATGACAATACAATAACTTAATCATAATTAATAAAAATTAATTGATTAAAACTAATTATTTAAAGAATTACAAATATAGCCACGTTGGCGACAATTTTGGCGACTTGAGTCAAAACTTGCAAAGGTTTTTTTCTCACGTTTCAAAGCATTCAGTTGAACTGAAATTTTTTATACACAATTGTTTTGGATGACAATACGATACTTTAATGATAATTAATAAAAAATAATTTCCACTTAATGTTGTGATTCTGTCATATGTATATACATATTTATATTAATATTAACTATTTAATAAAAAGTAGCTAAAATAAAATTTTTCTTTGATCTAAGTAGGAATTGACTAAAAAATTTTTTTTACATTACTTATTTACAAAGCTGTTAATAATAATAGATTACCGTACAGTACATATATTGGATTGGAACCAATATTTTTTTCTTAAAAATAACATATACGAATGTAGTTTTCATAATCAATTATTATTTTTTGTCTCTGGTACTCTCGGAAATATTTAGCATCCGACGAGAGCATGTAATGAATAAATTCAAGCGTCAAAATTTGGTAGTTGGAACCACCAATGAAATGGCTCTCACGCTTAGGAACTTGCAGTATCTGAAAAAGCTTAGCTGCCAAAATGCAGCCCATTTAAAAATAATAACAACAATCAATTAGTATACCACTTCAAAAGAAAAAAAAAGGAAATCTATATGTTTTTAACTTTATAGATAAGTAGTTGTACTACAAATAGAAAATATCTTTTCGAATTTAAGTAATGATTTCAATACCAAATTAGCATAGCAGTTTATTTATGTAATATTGGATTCCAGTACATAAAAATAATAAAGGTTTCGTGCTAAAAATGAATCAAAACTTTTGCTATATCAGATAACTTGTATAAATTCTTATAAAATAGGAAAGAAAACATTGTATTTACACTTTTCTCTCCTTTTTTTAGAACGTCTCCGAGAATGGATAACACGAGCGGGTGTTTGTAAACACTTTTTCGTTCAAAAAAATAGTTCTCAAAATGAGTAGAGTAGTCTACATTTTCATCTTAATACTTTAATTCAGCGGTCGCCAAACTTTTTGACCTCGCGGACTAGTAATATCATAATTCAAATCCCGCGGACCACTAATAGGAATTTTTAAGTCTTAAATATATTTATAAAAAAGTGTAATCTAAGAACACATAAAATGAACCTAGTTAATAAAATGAAACTATTAATTGTAATCTAATTATGAAAGTTCATTAATAAACCATAATAAAATAAACAAAAACTGTAAGAACAAAACAATTAAAAAAGGGTTTAAGTATATCAAACTTTTAGCATTATACATTCCAAGTGTATGATGGATGATCCTGCTTACTTGAAATAAGATTAAGGATATTTGCATCCAATGTTTTTACTGCAAGACGGAGAATTGCATTTATATTTCAAGCGGATATCGGTACCGTGTTTTGATGGCCATGACAGATGAAAAGGCTTTTTCATATAGATAAGTTGTGGAGAATTGAGTCAGAATTTTAATCGCCTGTTCACTAAGAAAATGTTATTCACTTTTTTATGGAAAATCAGAACTGAGATCTTGATAAGGATGAATGAAATTTAAATCTAAGAGTGTCGTCGGACGATAGGTCGATGAGGCTTTCTTTAAGAGTGAGAGAGAGAGAGATGCATGCTTAATTTAATATCCTAAGTTATCGCTGCAAACGGATCCATTACCCGCATATAACAATGCAGCTACAGCATTGCGACTTATTTACGGTGACGTTATTCTATGAAGTAGCGTTAATAAAAATTTTCACGCATTGTTGTGAATTGAATTATGTTTAAGGGGTGTTGTGGAAAGCTAAAATCATATTTTTTTTACAATTTGAGATTTTTACATTTTCAAATTATATATATTTTAACCTTTCTAACAATACCTTACTTTAACCTCTAGGGGTTATAAGAAGTCCTTAAAACCTATTTTTAAATAATCGTTGAAACTGGGCCGCGCCCATTCGAATGGCGAAAAATGTAAAAAAAGTACTTCGTTTTTGCATTACAGTTGAACGTCTGATATAAACCAAAACATGAATCTTTTATTATAAATTGAGCCTTTTATTTTTTTATTTCCTAGCCGATTAAAAGTCTCACTGTATACATTAAAATCAATTTATTTGAAAATGAAAAATTTTGATGTTCGATGTACCTTTTCTGAGAAGCTACACTTCACAGGTATGTAAATTTTTTATGATATATTTATAATGATAGCTAATATATACTGAAAAGAGCTTTTTGTAAAATCTCAAAACTTTATTTTTTACAAATTTTTTATGTGAAAAATGGGCTAGATTTTGCAATGTTTGATAAAATATTTCATAAATTGTTAAAAAAAACAAAATTAGCTAAAAGCTCATTTCAGTATAGTGAAAAAGGTGTACTTTAATTGTACGAAAAATTTCAAGCATGTATATATAACAGATTTTGCGGAAAGGTACATCGAAAAAAGCCAATTTAACATTGTCATTATATATAGAGAGAGTGGTTTCCACTCCCCTTAAATACATCTTAAAACATAACTTAACGGGATGAGTAAGTATATTCCAGACATTTTTTCTGGAGACAGCGAAATGTTCTCGTAGACCACTACTTTAGCGACCTCTTTAATTCGACGTTATACTATAACTACGTGAGCACACACGAAAAAAATTAACAAAGATCTAATATGTATTTAATTAAGCCTAATATTATTGCAATTCGAAGACCTCTTATTTAAAACTACAAAATCAAAACAAACAGACGCACATCTGCAAAATCAAAACAAACATCTACGCACATGCCTGAATTATTGCATTCTAGTACATAAAAACAATAAAGGATTACTAAATCATTAAATCAAAATAGTTTTTTTTAAAATATTCATAGAACTTGAATGGATAATGAAAACAAACAAATGGTATAGTTACCTATAGGTCGCATACGCTTGTCATATCTACTTTTATCAAGTAGATAATCTAAAATTTGCTTGTCAGAAAACCCAAGAAACCTGAAAAGAGTAAAATTGTTCATCCTTTAAACAAAAACAAAATTTTGTAGCAAAAATTATGTGAATTATTTTATATAATAAAAAGTAAGCAAATTAAACTTAATTTTAATAACTTCTGCAATTAGAGAGAAATTTTCCATTTTCTTACATTGATTACAAATTTTTGGTTCCCTACGTACTATTGCAACAATGCAACAGTCAAGATGACTCGTCAAGTGTTGGCAACCCTGATTTCGCATTTGTCGTATTTGCTGAATTTGCAACCATGTGCTTTCTTTCATATAATGTTTCTAAAACGGTTGCAGTAATACGTAAATGCCACTTTTTAAAAAATTATTTTTTAAAGGATATAAATGAATGTTTTGAATCTCAAATCTATGAATAAAACTTAAAAAATTTAGTTAAAATATAGTGGGATATTGAACCGAGTTTAATTTATGCAAAATGACTTTGTATGAAAAGAAATTCTTTAATCCAAAGGCTTGTTTGTATAGAAAGAAGAAAAGGACTTTAAAAAGTAATGAAGTGTCTCACAGAATTTTTTCTCAGACATAAACTGAAAAAATAATCGTTTAAAAATCTTTAATTCTTCATACTTCTCGAAATAAATGCACCAAAATGCAATAAAAACGAAATTAATAAAAATAACCTGAAATATTATTTTGATTGTTTTTCATTTAAGGAATTCAAAACTAATTACAAGGATTCTTTTATTACCAAAAATGTTTTTGCACATAAAATATGGGGTGTTGAAAAATTGTTTTTACGGCAACGCTGGCTTGCTACAAAATACTTTACGTAAAATGCTATAACTTTTTTTTCAAAATATCCATCATACATTATTAAAGCTGCACTTTTTCCTTTTGTAATACTTTTGGGACTCAAATGAAAAAACAATGTATAACCGTATGTCTAGAGTATTTATTTATGAAACAATTTTACTTTTATTTTATTCGAAAGAATAAGAATTTGAATTAAAATAGTGCACGTATATTGTGCTAAACGTTTCTAAAGTAATTCATTTATAAAGAGATTTTTTTTGTTATTCCTTTCTTTTTAGAAAATCGGTTTTATTGATTTAACTGTTTTACCGCAATGCAGTTTAAAATTATGAGTATTACTTTATATAAGAAATTATTTTATAAAAAGTATAAGGTTGACGAAAAATAAATATTTATTTTTAATCAATAAGTAAATTCGTCAGAAATAAGTGAAAGTCATGAACATTATAAATTGTTTACTCAGCACTAAGTTATTAACATAATTCTTAAAATAAATACAAAATACAACTTGTACTATTAATGAAATATTTATATTGAAATAACTCAATAAAAGTATGTAAAATTCAGTAAAACTAAATAACATTATAGTTATAATTTTATATTTATAAATTTATTTGAGTCTCTCTCTCTCTGTATGTATGTATATTTCAGCAAGATGCTCAATGAATACAAGTGGCTTGTGTTCAAGTCAGTCATCTGTAATTACACTCTTTCAGTTTTAATTTTTTTCATTCGGACCCCTCTACATAATAATTTTCTGGTGACTTCAAAGTCAGATGTTGGAAAAGCTAAGATTGGTTGATCGTGGACCCAGCCCGTTGAAATATGATGGCTGATATTTCTGTCATCACCGAAACAAAAAATCAGGAGCTGTTTCACTTAAGTTGTAATATTTTGAGAAGTATCAACTTGCATACCAACATGTGCATTTTACTGAGGTACTGGAAAATGATACAGTTCCTCAAATAAGATTCAAACATTTGATTATTAAATAAGGTTATCCCTTGATTGAACAGGTAATAAAATCTGTAGGACTTATATCGTCAAAAAAGAATGGTTGAGCGGTAAACGTTATCATAAACCTATACCCCACAGTGACTTTTTCAAAATGGGGGGGGGGAGATTGCATAACAATGAACCATTATTCATATCCAACAATTATGACAGTTGGCTGAATACTTGAGAAAGGAATGAGCTTCGTTCTACAAGGGTGAGTTGGAAAATAAGTTTCCCCTGTCGACTGTGGTCAGAGTTGTGTACATAAGTAAAAAAAATAGAATGAGGCATTAAAGATAACACATAACCTTACTTTTACACAAGTACCAAGTACATTGAGACATTTGTCATACTGCTTGATAAGCTTCAAAAATCCCTCCAAGTGAAATAAAAGAAATAATTTTGGATGCTCGTTTTCCAAAGCGGAAAAATCAGCGAGTAATTTTTCAATGTGGAGATAGAGCGGGGTTGATGTCAGAGCATATGTCGTTTTGTTTACGGCAACCTTTCTACCTCAGCTGTGTGAAAAATTAGGTGAAACTGTTATTCCAAATATGCGTGTGTGATAGGACCTTAAAACTCGTACAAACGGTAAACTATAACAAATAAATGCGCATGGCTCATAATCTCCCAAACTTAGGCACGCACTGACTCGACCGATTTCCAACTTTCGTCTAAATGATGGTGTAGGGTGAAAGGCCTATTCCTAGGCACAAAAATTGTATAATAATGCAGTCTTGCGACTGTTGCCAGTAGGCATATAGTTCGAAATTCTTAGTTTTTTGGAGAATATGTCTCCGACTCAGTTGGCCCTTTACTTAGAAAGTCTCTGAATATATGACGTGCATGTCAGATAAATTATTTTTCGTACTTTGATAAGCATAGCGCCATTCATTGATAAATTTTGGATTATTTCTTTTTCCTTTGACCCAACATTATTCTTTCTTTCGCGTATCTTCAGGTCAAATTAAAGGTGATTTTGTGACTACTGATTTTTTTCTAAAGTGGGAATTTAATTATATTCACATCTTGCATATTTTTATATATAAATTTTTGAATCAACTCTTCTTGAGAGCCTGAAATGATTTGAATATTAAAGATAAAAGTAACATTTGTGTGGAAACTTAAAAAAGATGGATGCTGAAGTATTGTAAACAATGCTGATTGAAGACAGCTTTTAAATTTGCATAAAGGTGGTGGTACAACCAGTTTCATGGCAAGTCAATTTTCCCCTTCATGTCCGCAATACAGAGAGCGAAGTCCTTTCAACTATAATGGAATGAAACTCTAAGATGGTTACAAATATAAAAGGTAACTTACCTGAAGAATACATATGTCTAATTATTAAGCTTAAGGTTAAAATTACAGGATTAAAAAAGTTTTAAGAAAGAGATGCTATATATATGTGTGTGTGTGTATAGTATAATAAAATAAAATACCAAGTGAGAAAGTTGTACTACAAGGCAAAAAAAGAAAGAAATTGGATTCCAAGAACCATAACAATTGAAGATACAGAAAATGTTTGGAATAAAATGGAGACTTATTATGATTTCTAAAGATGTCGCTGTATTAGGCCAGTGAATTAGGGTTAAGATGCTTTATGGAACCACCTTTCCCGTACAGCAGAAATTTTCGACACAATGGAAAAACAAAGCCACGTGGAAAAATTAGGCATATTTCTAACACACGTGGATGAAATACCAGACTGAAACATAAAATGAAAGTATGAATAAAAAAAAACAATAAGATTTCTCTCATAGAGAAAAATATATGTATATAAAGGGTGTTTTTTTGAGAGGTATAGAACTTTAAATTGCAATAAAACAACGATGTATTATTCGATTGACATGAATTTTTTTTTTTTATTCGAAAGATAATCTTGTGGCATTACATTTTAAATATGATTTCTGGCATAGGACTGCCACGGCTGGCTCGGATGTAGTCCAATCTGGACGTCAATTTTCGATGACTTTTTCCAACATTTGTGGCCGTATATCGGCAATAAAAAGGCGAATGTTGTCTTCCAAATGGTCAAGCGTTTGTGGCTTATCCGCATAGACCAATGACTTTACATAGCCCACAGAAAATAGTCTAGCGGTGTTAAATCACAAGATCTCAGAGGCCAATTCACAGGTCCAAAACGTGAAATTAGGCGGTCACCAAACGTGTCTTTCAATAAATCGATTGTGGCACGAGCTGTGTGACATGTTGCGCCGTCTTGTTGGAACCACAGCTCCTGGACATCATGATTGTTCAATTCAGGAATGAAAAAGTTAGTAATCATGGCTTTATACCGATCACCATTCACTGTAACGTTGTGGCATTCATCGTTTTTGAAGAAGGATTCCACCAGCCCATAAAGCGCACCAAACAGTCAGTTTATCTGGATGTAACGGTGCTTCGACATACACTTGTGGATTAGCTTCACTCCAAATGCGGCAGTTTTGTTTGTTGACATAGCCATTCAACCAGAAGTGCGCTTCATCGCTAAACAAAATTCGCTTATGAAAATCGACCATTATTTTCGAAATAAAATTGCACAATTTGGAAGCGTTGTTCAGGCGTGAGTCTATTCCTGATGAATTGCCAAACCAAACTGAGAATAAATCACTTGACAGCTGTTAAATCGGTCGCCGTCTTGGAAAGTAATGCCAACTTAAACTTCTATACCTGGAAAAAAACACTCTGTATACACTGCTGGCCACCGTAAATGCAACACCCTGAAGGAAGCATGCAAGTAACATGCATTAGCTGAGGTGAGATATGCAAATGATTAGAATTTCAGTGCAGGCTCACATCACGCGCACCTGTAGCGCCAACTCAAAACGCTATTTTAGGCTTGGAGATTTCGACGATTTTAAGTTTTGCAATTGTGTTTTTCTTGTGGTTTTTTCCATAAACGATCAGTTATGTCTCGTAGAAAAGAGCGATCAGCTTCTGATCGAGTATCCGAGTTCGAAAGAGTAAGGATAGTGGTCTACCGAGATTGTGGATTATCTTTCAGGGAAATCGGTAGTCGTGTTGGACGAAACCAAACAACTGTAATCAGGATATGTGACCGTTGGATGCAGGCGGGTGCGTTGGAACGACGTGGTCGATCGCATCCACCTCAGTGCACCATTTCATGTGAGGACAGGCAAATTATGCGCATGGCAGTGATGGATCGCTCAATCACATCACGAACCGTAGCACAGCACATTGAGTCTGTAACGCATCATTCAGTGTCTGCGCGTACAATTCGACGCCGTTTACAGCAGAGTGTTCCGTCCGCAATACGTCAATTGCTTGGTCAACCCTTGGCACAGAACCAAAGACGAATCCGTCGCCAATGGTGCGATGAAAGAAGGATGTGGACGGCAGAATGGAATGAAGTTATCTTTACTGACGAATCACGCATCTGTCAACAACAACCATGATGGTCGGATTCGAGTCTGGAGAGAGGATGCTGAACAGCTGCGTTATGCACCGCCACATTGGTCTTGCACCAGGTATTATGGTATGGGCGGTATTGGATATAACTCTTGCACTACTCTAGTACGCATTGCCGGTACTTTAAACAGCCAGCACTACATCTCCGAGGTGTTGGAGCCATATTTCAACAGGATAATGCTCGACCAGACGTGGCACGCATTGTACAAAGGTTCTTCGTCAATCCTCAGATTGAATTGCTTCCCTGGCCGGCTCGCTCTCCGGATCTTCCACCGATAGAAAACATGTGGTCCATGGTTGCTCAACGATTGACCCAGATTACACCCCCAGCTGCCACACCAAATCAACTTTGGCAACATGTGTGTGTGTTAAGTATTGTAGTAGCGTTGGCTGGTGTTGGTTTGTTGTCATATCTAATTTAGTGAAAACATCTTCAGAATAACTTTCATCTTTTTATTTTGTAGCACACATCGCGTAACATGTAAATCACTTTTATACTTCACATCTATCTGTTAAAAACATGAAAACAGACACACATAACAGAAGCGACATCTTGACGGGCATTACACAAAGACAAAGAGAGCTGCAGTTATTTAAATTCTTACGTGGACGTTTACATGCTGACGGCAAGCAGACAAAAAGGGCGATTACACAAGATTTTTGCTTTTATACCAGCAGTGCAAGCGCGTGATTATTACGTAATAGTAGTTCTGATTGGATAGAATGAGCGGGAAAGGGATTTCGGACTAGCCGATTACGATTAAGATTACAGCGTTATTTTTTAAACCAAAGAATTAAAGTTTGTTTAAATGCTAGTACAAAGAGTTAATAAAAAAGATACTAGAGGTAATTATTATATATATATTGTGACAAAACCAAATAAATATAAAAAGAAACTCCCTAGTGATTAATCTAATATCTATGATTAAGTAATAATGAATAAGAGTTAAGTAATAATGAATTAGTAATTAAATAAATAATGAATACAAAACTGTAAATTAAATTAATCTCATTGCAAACGCATTATTTAAGAAATTTAATTTAATAATCGTGATTTAAACAATAACTGATAAAAATTTTTAATGTTAATTTTTAGCACAATTTTGTGAACTAAACAAAAATCGCGCACAGCGAATGTTTTAAGTAATATATACATACGTACACACATTTCGTAATTTTATGATCGAGTGCAGCATAAATATTACCAAATCTAAATCAAGAATTTGATCTTAACTTAACATTTTAATTTGAGTTGTTGCTTGGATGGTTCATGTGTTACACATGAAAATTCTTTTTGAAAATATAAGTCCTCTTTTTTTAACACTAGAGCGAGACAACAGTAAACAAATCAAAGGGAAAGTATTCTGTATATTTTACTCAAGTCTCTCTTTTTCAAAGTTTTATATAAATGCATTTTAAATAAAATTTATAATTCAAGATATGATGAATGTTTCAGCAAGTTTTGAATACAGTTTTAGGAAGAAATAAAAAAAGGGGATATCTGCCATTATTTCTGAGACATTCCAAAATCCCAACAAATTATAAATATTTGCTTTAAAAAGGAAAAAAATATATATATTGGGCAAGTATTTTTTCTCTTGAAATTACATTAACATTTTTATTCAAGATTTTTTTCCCAATAATTAATTTTTTCTACATATACAGTTTGCATTTATTTTGAGAAGCAAAGTTCATTTAAATATATTGCTTAAGGTAAATTCATTCTTACATGAGACAGATGTTAGTCAAAATAATCAAAATATTATAAATTCAACGATTTATATTATTTTGTTTTTACTAAAACAATTATTGTATTATAAAATATAGTCGGACCTCTATATAACGAAGTCGCTAAATCCCGGAAAAAGTTCATTGCATGGAAAATCCGTTATATAGTGGTTCATCTTTTAATATACTTCATAAACCACATAAAATAAATATTTCAAATTCATAAACACTATATATTAACAAAGTAATTCTTCACACCTTTTTTTAAATTAATGTATATTTATTTTATATATTTTACCCATAAAAACGAATGAAAGAAAGAAAAACTGCAAGGAAAACAGCAACAAGAACAAAAAAAGAATGTCGAAGAATTCACTGTATTTTCAATAATAAGAAAACAATTTTAAACTAAAATCAATGAATTTTAAGAACATTTTATAATTTAAAGCATACAAGTAACATTAAGCATACATTATTTTATAATTATAACACGGGACAACTCCACTGAGATTGAAAGAGGATATCGAAGATGTTTCTAGTGAACTGGGTAATGGAGGTTAAAGGTTGCACTTCTTGGATGAAACGTCCAGAACTTTGTTGCTCTCGGCGACTTAGGATCTAATAGATCCAGTTCAATATTTATGACCACCATAAAATGTGTTAAAGAGAGAATAACTTGAAATTTTTTCAGAAATAATTTTTTTTTAAAAAAAAGGGAAGACAAAATTGAATCACAAAAGAAAAGTACGTTAGATAGAAAATGCACTTCGCTATAGAGAGGTTATTTTACGAAGAAAATCGTGAAATGTTCAAGGTTCCAGGAAAAAGTTTGCTATATAGAGGTTCGTTATATAGAGGTTTAACTGTATTTTCAACTTTCTATTTAGTTATGTGTGTCAAATAAATTTAAAAAAAAATTAGAATGAAAGGCTTAATACCCTCAGGTTTAAAATGAGTGGGATTCTAAACAGGTTGATAGAGAAAACAAAAATCAAAACCGTTTAATAAAAATGAGTATATTTAATTCAATTTAATAGAAATAAGTTCATTAACCCCTTAAATGCCCTACAAAATTTGTGCACGTTGACAATAATTATATTTATAATAATAACAATCTCTAATCATAATCTATAACACTTGGTAATAAAATATCCATGCGTAATATCCATACGTAATATCCATACTAATAATAATCTATGTGTTCAAAATTCAGCAACAAAAAACTGAAAATTTTGGAGCTATCTTTTGCAATAGTTAAAGGTATGTAACTACCTTCGGAGCACTTTTTTGAAATATTTTAATTTTCGATTAAATAAACACTTTTTCATTTGAAAGGGAGCATGAAACTAGGAATTCAAATGCAATTTCCACGAAACTAAAAATAATTTTGTCTGAATTGGAAATTTTGAATGAAATTTTAGTGAAAAATTGCAGTTACGGTTAATTTGTATTAAAAATTCTCCAATTAATATATTCAAATAATATTTGTACAGTAAATAAATAATATTTATTTACTGTACAATACTGTTTTACTTTATCTGTGCTGAGAGCTATATAAGATTTTTAATACTTTTCAAAGTTTTTAAAATATGTCAATTTTTATGCAAGAACTCAATTTTTTTTAAAAAAACTAATGTCATTTTCTCACAGAAAGTGCAATATAATACATAAACATATACACAGATATTAGATTATAGTCTATAATACAGATGAAACTAAAATAATTTTTCTGAAAATTTAAATTCAATATCTTAAAAAGAAATCCTGTAGCAAACTTTACCGGGAAACAAACAATTGAAAAAACATATTTTCTCAGAAGATGCATTTAAAGATTTTAATACAATATGAAAAATTTTCTACCAATTGTACATTTTTTAAACTCTCCATATTTCTAGCTCAAGCTCTCTTTAGCTTCATATTTGACTTATTCAGATTTTTTCTAAACTTTGTTGTTTTCTGGAGAGTTTTATAGACTATAATAGGGGTGATGAACCACTGGCACGCGTGCCATTGATGGCACGAGGCACAATATTTTGGGCACACCACCGATCAAAACGGTTTTGCATTTTAGTTCAGAAACTATATTGTTACAAGGAACTCCAAACTTGAAAAATTATTTCAAAAATTAAGATGCACATGAGAAACCAGCAAAGAAATATAATTATTGAGGGATTTATATTTCCCTAATTATATACAATAATACTTCAATCAAGGGATTTTCAGCCAGATTTTCTCAGATCAAAGAATTTTCGGAAACGCTCAAGTTTACTATGTAACCTGATGTAACATCATTTGATAAACTGAACTTGCCCCAATTTGATTGGTTCGAAATTGAAGAATTTTTTTGAAATGTGACACTTATTGATTTCTAGTGTAGTTAGTTCAATATGTATTCGAAAATTTATTGAAACAAGAAAAAAGTTAGAAGTGATTGAAACAGAATTATTAACAAACACACACAATACAAGTAAAAATGTCAGGAATGAAATGTTGGAAACATTAAACTCGACTCCAGATGCATTCAACTGTTTGAAGAAGCAGGTTGATGCTATTTAAACCATATTTTCATCTACCTATGCCTACGAGTCATTATTTTCAGAGACGAATAACGTTAAAGGCTCGTTTAGAAACGGTTTGTCAGATTCAGTTAAAAGTAACATCTTAAATCCTAATATAAGTTATTTGCCATGTATAATCAGCAACAACAGAAGTCACACTAATGTTACTTAAATTTAATTACCCTTATAACAAGCATTTACAACTATACAGTGCAAAATGTATTTTTTCGTAGTAAATAAAGAGTTTTGTGTTGTTAGTATTCTGTTTTATTACTTTACCAATAATCACAAGTCACAATTATTTGACGGCAAATCTATACCTTACTAAGCAATTCTTTAGAAAAAATGGCACCTTGATCCATGAAGGTTCGTCACCCCTGGACTATAAAAATTGTCGTTTTTAGTGAAATTTTGATGAAAACTTGCAGTTACGATCTTTTACACAAAGTTCTAATAAATGCATTCAAATAATATTTATACAGTACATAAGTAATATCTTCATACGTATTAGGAATTAAAAGAATTTTGAAAGTTTTTAAATATGCCAAATGTTATGCAAATCTCGATTTTTTTAAAAAATTAATGATTCTTTTTCATAAAAAAGCAATAAAGTGCATAAATACATACACAGGGATTAGATTTTGATTCCTAACACAGATAGAACTAAATAAAACATGTTCTGAAAATTTCAATTGAATATCTTGCAAATATTTTGTGTAGGTATCTGCCTCTGGTTTTGTAAACTCCACTTCCGGTTTGCTAATCATACTATAACTTTGCTTCTAAATGTCGTAGAAACAAAAACAGAGTGTTTTTGGAATCTTAAATGTATGGGCTATATAAAATAAAAGTTTAACCGAAACAACGAATTTTGGGTAGCCACATATCTTAAGTTAAGGCGTTAGTAGAAAGTACAAAAAGTGATGTATAATGATATTACATTGAATTACATTTCATTTATAATGGATTTCAAAAGGACTAAATGCATTAAAAAAACTATTCTTTTTTATAAATATTTATTTAGTCTCAGAATAACAGCCAACAGCAGTCGAGTAACCGTTTTGATCTCAAATCTGCAGACAAAAGATAAAGAAATGTAATTGTTGGCTAGGACGGCAACTGGGAGAGAGAAAGCTTCTCTACCAAACAAATGCTGGAAGACCTGAGTACAGAGATATCTGAAATATGTAGAAATGAGGAGTCGATAATTCTGGGATTTATGTTCTGTTGGGGTAGAGAATTACGTTTCGAATTTTATTGATTTTTATCTTTGCGAGTCCTAACTTCACATGGTCTTCATAGCTTGAGTATTCAATTTCAACAAATAATGAAGTTTTTTTTTCTTATATCATCAATCACTATTCTTAAAAATATGCTATATACGTTACCAAATAGCGCTGCATAATACACTCTAGTATTAGATATCTTTTAATTGAATTGTTATATAAAAGTAATTATATATATATATAAATGGTTTAAAGTACTATTAAAATATTTCTCATGCAGATAATTAATTCTGAATTTTTCTTTAGAATATATGCCTGATTTTTATAAATTTCATGTATATTTCGAAATATATTATCCCTGAATTACAAAATGTTATTGTTCTGGAAGTAAAAAAGAATTTGTAGACTTTTTGAAGCGATATTAATACTTTACGTGATGTTCTGTTTCTAATCTAAGTTTTTTTCCTTGATCATATAGCAAAAACGAACAAAAAAGACATTTTCTACATCTACATTTTAATGTTACTTCTTAACATATATTCAAGATTTAGTTCAAATAAAACATGCATGATTTTTCTGTAGTTTGAATTTTTTTGTCATTTCTTAATGGCTTTCGTTTTATATTAATTATAAAGATAAAGTTCAAGCCTATATAGTGGATGATTTATGGTGGTTCATAAAAATCTATGTGAAAATCAATGACGATGAAATATACGAGTAGATATTCATTTTTATTGTCCTCTTTTAACGTTTGAACGCAATGAGCTATTATCAAACAAGTTTTTATAAATGTAGTAAAAAGAATATACAGTCGAACCTCCATATAATGAACCATTATATTGCGAATTTTTCTATACAGTGAACTTTTTCCTGAAACCTAGAACATTTCACGATTTTCTTCATAAAATAACCTCGCAATAATGAAGTCCATTTTCTATATAACGAACTTTTTCTCTTGTGATTCAGTACTTTTTCTCCTTATTTTTAAAGTATTTTAGGACAGTTCAAGTTATTCTCTCTTTTAACACATTTCATAGTGATCATAAATCTTGAACTGGTTTTATTAGGTGGGTAAATCGATGCGAGCAATAGAATTCTGGACGTTTCATCCAAGAAGGGCAACCTATAACCCCTATTGTCAAGTTCACTGGAAACATCTTTGATATCCCCTTTCACCCTCAGTGGAATTGTCTCGTGTCTTTGAACTAGTCTCTGTTCATTTGTAGTGTTGATCAGTCGTACTGGTAACTTCGTTTCTTGTAGCTCTAAGATATCAAACTTAAGTATATTTGAGCATCAAAGAAAAAAATTAAATTCTTCAGGAAGCGGATAAAGGCGTCAATAATTTTTTTCTTTGCACTTTTGCTTTTTTTCCTTTTTTTATATGTAAGATATATAAAATAAATATATATTAGTTTACAAAAAGGTGTGGATAATTGCTTTATTAAATTTATAGTGTTTATGAGTTTAAAATTTGTTTTATGTGGTTTATAAAGAAAACTGAAAGATGAACCTCTATATAACGAATTTTCCATATAACGAACTTTTTTTCGGGATTTAGCGACTTCGTGATATAGAGGTTTGACTGTATATACTTTATTCGCTGGAATCAATTACAGCAACTGCTAACAATATTCAAGATTTAGCAATCCTATCACGAAAACTATATGAGACGCATGAAGTTAGTGTACAAAATTAGAGAATAGTGTAGAATCATTACGAATAAACGTCTTGTACACATGGATAGTATAAGAGACCTACCTTATGAATAACCTCAAAACCCTGTCCTAGTCAAATGACCTTCATCCGTAGTAGATACCATCTCACGTGAGCCTAAAATATAATGATATTTCAGACAAACTGGTTAAGGATGGCTCTGATATCCCTCACATTGCAACGGATCTATCCGCGTTCTTTCCACTAATAGTCCCCTTGTGGAATAATGGGCATTTAAAAAGTATTCTATTGAAAACTTTCCTCCGAAGAAGATGTGATTATGTACTTGTATGTGACTTGTACATAAAAATTTAACTTTCGAGTTAGAGAGATAGAAGTTAGACTGCTTACGGATAGCAGTGATTGATTAACGTGAAGCTAGGCGTGTGCACTTCGTAACTTATTCGAGTAATATTAAGATTGGCAATTTGGTCAATTAGTGATTAAATTGGATTATGCCGATTGGAATTAGAAGGTGTATTGCCTAAACGTAAGTGATCCGATTTATTATTAAAGTCTTCTAATATCTCGTATACTTCGTTATTGCTTCGCATATGTGGTAATTGGTGCATTTCTTAACTTGGGTTATTGAATTTGTGTTGTTGATAATTGTGCATAAATATAAGTTGTTTTGAATATGGCGCTAATCTTCCATCTGACCCTCTCACACTAATGGATGACATGGGTCATACATAACAACGTAAATGATGATTCTTTGACCTGCTTCGAATGATACAAAAAATGAAAGGCCTCTACTGATATTACTTGAAGGCTGCCGACAATGCCTTGGTGAAAGTCCCAGCACTGCTATAAAAGTTGACGGGATCAGAAAAGACAAAACTGCTTTGGCATTTTTAACTTCCAGCCACTTAAGATCCATCGGATTCTCGTGTGGTCAGTGGTTTGTACAAAGCACAATACGTGTAAAGCCACACTTCACCATCTACGCAATTATATTGTCTTGACGCAAAATGAACTGCTTAAAAGACCTCATGTAGTGCCGAGGGTGCTGAAGGCGAACTAATTCATGGATTTAATTAGATTCACATAGGAATGAAGAAGAAGAGACCATCTAGCAGTGGTCGTAATTTTTGATTTGCTTGAGCATAATTTTTTTACGAAAATATATTTCTATTCTTTATAGTTCTTTAACCCTTTCGTGGGTCATTTATTTCTCTTTTGAACTTCTCGCAGTTTTTTAAAAATCTTTTATCAACAATTAAGCAATGGCATTTAAGGAAATATATTTTATTTTGCTAAATTTTATGTTTATATTTAAATTTTAGGGGCAGGAAGAATACTTCGCAAGGAACCATTCACCTCCATGAAGGAAATTAAATTTAATGGTGATTATTTTTCATGAAAAGATGAGCGGCATGTTGCAATGCACAAGGGGACATCACACATCGCATTCTGCACAGATGTAGCGGGTCCCCTCTTTTTTGTCCCTTTATTTTATATTTCCTACATCATCTATAGTTGAAAACAATCTTTGGAATATGAATTCCCCCTCTGGCTACTTTTTTGCTTGGAAGCTAGCAGGACGTTCTTTTCATTTTCTTGAGGAATATCCGTTTATTAGCAGATGAGCTGTTATGCAGAATGCCAAATTGTCTAAACTCCTGTTTCTTTTGTTCACTTGCTACAGTATGAAACTATTTAAGATGACAAGGTCAGTAAGAAAATAAGAGATACGCGATATACCACTATTTTACTGAGATCTTATTTGGTATCTTTCTTTTCTTTGATCGAAGTGGTTCCCATAACATCGCTATATACACTAACAGCTTTTGGAAAAGATGCTTCTTCTTTAGTACCATCTTTTTTCTGCTGGATTTTCAGGTGTCATATTCGCTGGATTATGTGCAGTAGCACAAAACTGAAGCGGGAATTGATTTTTTCCATTGCTGTAATAGCAAGATCAATACACAGGGTTATCAGAAATGAATGACCCAAGTACAAAACTTAATAATTCCCAGAGAATAAACAGAAAATGATCTTTATTATGCCATTCTAAAGATAAAATATGAAATTTTGAGTTTGTAACAGTTTTTGACAAATAGACGGTAGCAGTGTTGTAATTACGAACAGAAATGGAAACGGTGTCACAGGGAGGGAAGACATTTAGTTCGCAAAAAGTCTGTCAGTAATCACAGTTCAGCGTGATTTTCGGAGAAAGTACCATAGAAATGCATACCGACATCTAAGAGTATAAGAAGATTGTATAAACAGTTCCAGGAAACTGGAAGCATGTGTAAAGGCAAAAGTCAGGGGGTGACCAGGTTTGCAATGATATTATACGGGTGACTAAAGGAAGTCACATCGAACACATTTGTGAAAACCAATTTTACTTTACGTCAAGAAACGTTATGTGCGGAAACAATTTCATATTTTATCTTTACAATGACACCTTAATTATCATTTTCTGTTTATTCATCTGGGAATTATTAAATTTTGTAATCGGGTAATTCATTTCTGATAACCCTGTATTGTAATGGGTTTTGCGCTTTTCTCAGGTGTATTTTGTAAGATCATAGATGGGAAGTAATCTTTCCAAGGCCCACGAAAGAGATAAAGAAACTTTATTTTAGAAGGGAAAAACTTTAAAACACGCAATCATAAGGTTAGAAGATTTCTCCCTTCGAATTATTACGTATTTTGCTAGACTGATCTCAGCAAAATACGCTTTCATTCTTAAAAAAAAACTAGAATGCTATACATTTTGAAATATTACATATTTTGCAAAAGTGAGCAATGTTTTCCTATTTTTATTTATCATGCAGTTTAAAATATTTGAAATGTTTTTTCTCAAGCTTTATGGTATATTTAAATAATAGCCACTGTACATCAAACATGCAAAAAAGAACGAATATAAACCATTACTTGTTGTCTGAGGCTCCTATTTGAAAGGTGGACGCCACCCGGATACCCATCACTGTCAGGACAAAGAGTGCCCACATTTGGACCCCTAAAAAGGAGAAAAAATACAATTTATTTCAAAGAAATGATTTACGATCCTATCTAAAAATCTAAAAGACTTCTTCAAGCATAAAAAAGAGGTCGGACCAAATCACTAGAAGTACTGATGGCTGGACCATTATTATACATTTAGTTAATAGTTTTTATATAGGTCAACTAACTTTGGATTATAGCCAAAAGGAAATTAGAGAGTTTTTCTTTCATTTTGGTTTTTTAAATATATTTCTAAAGAAATGAACACAATATAAAGAGTTATTATACATAGTATATGCACTTTTTTGAGTGGAAAATTTGCTTCTAATGTGTTGAAAGTATAAGTATGAGTTTAGATAAATAATATTATAGAAACTATGCTTCCTTAGAAAACAAACAAAAAAAGGAATAATTTGCTTATTTTTTTGTCTGAACAGTATAAAAATATCATATTACTCTATGCGTGATTATAGAGAATGATTAAATAAATAAATATGATACATTTTTTGAAATTATATTTTCAGTTATGGAGTAGTGTTTTTTAGCTCAGATAAAAGATTGTAATCATTATTACTAAGTAGTTTATGCCTTTTACCGTAATGCCAGATATAAAGGAGACAAAAATTCTATTGAAAGCATTCACAAAAATGAATTTTATGTCTTGGTAAAAATTATGTTTTTAAAACATCAAAATGGAGTTTCTACAAAATAAATACAAGATTACTTATTATCTGAGTATTTTTGTCATTTCTTTTATTTGAAATAAATGATAGTTTCTGTAAAAAGTGTATGACTGTCCAATAATAGAACAACGCTACTAAAGAGATTTTTAGTAAAAAAATCATGTTTAAATGAATGTACTACATGTAGAAGATCTAAATATTTAAGTTAAACTTTGAATGTATTATTATATTTCAAGTGCGTCTCTTATTTACTTTTGAAGTGTTTTAAATATTTTAATAAAGGAATTCAAAAAAAGTTGTTTAAGTCTTAACATTGCTTTAATGCAATCAAACCTTTAGCACATTTAGTTTACTTCAATCTTCTAATTTTTAATTAATTATGATTTATGTTTTTACTTTCTTCTTGAATTCAAAATCTTATGAAATATTTTGAAACCATAAAAGTATTTAGAGTTTATTAAAATTCGTCTCAAATATCTAGAAATTTAATAATGTAATAATTAATAACAATCTTAGCATAGTTAAATTTGAAAGTATTTATAATAAAATTATACCTGTGAATACCACACTTTTATTTTAGTTATAAATTCTAATAGACACCCATAATAAAAAAGAAACATATAAATGCTAATACATGTATTGTAATTCTCGGTTTCGTAGACTTTGCAGCAATTTATCTAAATTATTCCAGAAAACAATATTTTTTAACACCCCTTCTTCAAATTAGGCATAAAGTTAATGTGTTTCAGTTTTAAAATACAGTATGTGTTATTTATGATTATGCTTGCTGAAGACATTGCATAAAATTATAGTATTTTAAAATTTAAATTTTCCAGTAATTTCTTATTTTTGGTTTTACATCTTTTTTCAAATGATAACATATTAAAAATGGCTAAAATGATAAAAAATTTAATTTAATTCTCTAAGTGAATATTCAGAGTATGTTTTATGTATATGCGTTTCGTAAGAACAGAACCACTAATGGTAATTAGTTTCACTGTTGTATCGTCATTTTGCTATCATTTTATGTCACAATCATTTCATACATAATTTTTTTAATACTTTTCAACTCATGTCACAAAAACATGCCTTTTTTGGAGTTCTATTATAAGAAAAGAAAAAAAATATATATATGTAAAAATGCCTGCTTTGATTATTATTTTTAATGTGTGCCTCAAATATTCTGAATATACTCAATGTAAGGAACTGCGTGCAAAAAAATTAATGAAAGTATTAGAAGCTATATTCCGTAATTCCGTTGTGTTTTCCGACATAATGTTTATTTCACAGAAGACATTTTCTTCTCTCTGATGGGTCGGTTGTTTTTTTCAGGAATATTATTAGCTAAGTGAATAACTAATTAAGCTTATGTAAATGAATAAAAAAAATGAAAACTTCTCATAATGCGAAAGTAATATCTAGATCATGTATATGGAATAACAGACGTAATAAAGATGAACAAAAATATATATCTTTCATTGAAACAAATATAACTGCGAATAAAGTTCTGAAAAATATAGATTACATTAGTATATCGTTTGCAGATCTAGCAATAATTTAAATACCTATAATAAATTCCTTTAAACTTTTAAATTCATTTGAATATATTTTAAAATATAAATATTTGTTAAAAGTATTTTGAATAGAAATGGCTTGGATCCTTCAGATGGGATCAACTGACACTCTCGAACACCATGTTCTCCTTTCCACTAGTTGACTCAACTAAAAGGGTATTGTAGAAGCGACGCTCTGCACACACGGATACTTTATTGCTTCTGCAGACTCAATCATTGTACTGATGAGATTGTGAACTTCGTCACTGCATTCCTTTTGCATTCAACCTTGTATACGCGTGTGTGTGAGAGGAATTCTTTCCTTTCTTCATGAGTCACCAGGAGCGGTGACAGGAAACGAGTTGACTGTCACAAAGTTGCCTCGTGTGAAACTGGTCTTAATTTAGGAAAAATGTGTGATTGTTAATTAAATAATTATCGGATGAAAGTTTATGTTTCGGAAACAGACAAAAGATTTAAAAAAAAAATCAGAATAATTTAAATGTTATTATTTTTAAACTGAGAGAAAAGAACAACAATTAACTCTTAAAAAGAAGAAAAAATGTTGGGTTTTTTTGGGGATATTTTAAAAAAGAGAAATACAATAAAAAAATTTTAAAGTCAATTCCTACTTAGGTCCATAAAGAAAAATTTTATTTTAGTTAATTTGTATTAAACAATTATAATTAATATAAATATACATATACATAAGACAGATTTTATTTATTCATTAATTAAATAGAATTAATGAACTAATATTTGAAAAAACAGTATTAACATCAAGTGTCATGAACTGCAAGTTTAAAAAAATGAATTTGAACTTAAATGGGTGAATAGAAAGTATTTCATTAACGATTGAATATTTGAACACGATATATGTGTATATATATTGGGCGATTGCGAACTAATAGTAGGAATTGAAAAATTAGACCACATTGAGAGCCTTTTTCATAAATTCTATGAAAGCTAAATATTTCGGCGATTTTTCTCCTTGAAAATGAAATGTTGCTTATGGTTATACGTTTTACTTTTCTCCTGATTTTAGATTAAATGGGGGTTTCTCTAATAAATTTAAAACTTTATTATTGTAGTAATATTTATGCAGAATTTATTTACATTAATTAATCTTACTTCTCCTTTTTATAAATAGATGCTTGATCAGGAGTAACACAACCACAGCCTCACACGATGTGTATAACTCACAAATTTTTTTCTCAAAATATATTAATCTTTTTCACGTCTGAAGGTGATGGATTCTATGCAGTTGATTAATGTTCTCTATTAGCATAATAAATATAATCCTAAACTTTTAGATTTTTCAAGAGCACATTTTTCATTTCAAATTTTAATTTAAGATGATCGCGCGCGCAAGAGTGATAAATTGAGTTGCTGATTGAATCTTACTACAGAAGAAGGCTTATTAAATTGAATTTTACTAATACAGAAATGTATAGCATTTCCAAAACCCTTACCGATGATTAATTTCTCTAAGAATTAGGGTTAGTTAGGTACTGCGAAAATAAGAGAGTGTATTAAATGATGTATTTTTGCTAAATTACTTCTTTGTATGAGAGTCCAGAAACCAGAAATTAAGTGTTCGATGGATTACAGAAGGAATGACGCTTCGTTATCTTCTTTTGTCTTTTCCCCCATTTCAACTGTAGACTCATTTGATAAGTTGTTATTTATGACTTTTCCGCATTACTTAGCAGATAGTAATCATTTTTTATTTTTTGAAATGTGGAAATTTTGATCAGAAAATTATTTATTTCCGTTCATTGAGGGATAGGTATTAAGTTAATAAGAATTTTCTATGTGTAAAATAATGAAGTATTAATATAATAATTAGGCGTTATCCATGTATAAAGATAATCATATTTTACTGTAGGAACTACTTATTTCTGCTTAAATATAGATTTTTCAGTTGGAAGTATTGTCTAAAAATTATCTCCTGTCCTACAATGGCAAAATATTTTTTAAATGATAAAAGTAAAAAATAGAAACTATTGAAGTAATTAAAAATTTTAAAGAGGCCTACATAACAAACGAACATATACAATTGCACGGACATTTTTAGCACCCTTTTATAAGCTTCACTTATTTGTAACGGAATCTTTGGACTCAATTTTTACCCACTCTAAAAGGTCAGATTAATTCGGAATTTCGCACACTTATCCAGGACCGATGACAATACAATCTAATATATATTATAAATGTGAAAGTTTGTGAAAATCTTTGTGGGTCTTTCACGCAAAAACAACTTAATGGATTTTAATGAAACTTTACAGTAATACAGCTTATACATCAGAATAACACATAGGCTATAATTTATACCATAGGCTATAATTTATAAAAATTTGTAAAAAGTGTCCAAAATATAACGCTATTTGTCAAGTAAGAAGGAAAAAATTCTGCCATCTGCAAGCAAAAAAGCCCACGTCAGCATATATCTATCTTTTGTTTGTGAAAAACTCTTTTTGTTTTGGCTACGCAAGGGGCTCGCTTCTAATTAATTCCTATGATCAGAATAATGCCTATTTTTTATTTCAGAATAAAACTAAGTTTTGAAGGGAGAGGTTGTTATAAATCTCTCTTTATTTTGTTTTTTTATGATTTTATAATGCACATTTGGTAGTATGAAGTTGATCTATTTTCAAAATAACTACTTTTATCGGTTCTGGTACTTAACGTGAATAAACTTTCTCTTTCACACTACATCATTTGGTCAAACTTTCATAATTTTTTTGTGGCTAGTAGTTAATTATAACGCTGTAATTTTAATTGAATATGCAGATATTGTATTTTTAAGAATAAAACTAATTATAACTACTGCACTGTATTTTTTGCAGTGAGTGAGTGAATATTAAGGTCGCACTGTTCAGCTACAAGAGGGCTTTTGGAGACGGACCACGTAATTTTGAGCAATGGTAAGTGACGGGAACGACACTTGAGCTGACACCCCTTTCTCCTAACTACCACACCACACCAACTTAGCAGGAATATTCTACCAATACTTACCTTTAATATTTTTTGAAATCAACTCTTCCAAGATATATGGCAGCATGGGTTCTATGATGAGTATTTTAGTGGGGAAGGCGAAAAGCTTTGTAGCAGATATTGCGTTTTCAGCGGATTGCAAAGATTATTATTTTTGTCCCGAAAAAATAGTTTATGTCAAAATTTAAGTGTCTTATGGTTTTGTCTGTTAATGAAGACCTTGGAAAATCATTTGACTATTTATTTTAAGTGAACGGTGTACATAATTAATTTTACAGTGGAATATTTTTAATTAATTTATTAGCTCTAACGGATTGAATTTTCCAAAGTGGAGTATTTTGTTTATGTATATCCCTTAATTTGTACATGTAGTGATCCAAAAAAAATTGTATGAAAAAAACTGCAGTAAATCATAATGCGGTTGGATAAAGTATTAACGTGCATCGCGCCCCTACACGGCGGGTCTTACAAAGCTCTAATAAAGCTCGAGCTACGAAAGTAGCTAGGCATTTGCCAACTTGACTCTATCGTTAACATTTCGCTATGTTTTTCATTGAATCGCCATTATAATTTAAGAAACGGCGTTGCTTGCGAATATTACAATTTTAAAATAAAATAAATACAACAGAAAGTAATATTAATGTACACTTTCAGATATAAATTATTTACACTACTTTAAGCGTTCATTACGCAAAACTTTTAAGAATGTGTTACTTTAGCTGAGCAGAGATCAGCTTAGGGAGGTATTTTGAAAAATCGACCCTCAAGAGTGTTACGAGGAATTATAAATTTAAAAAATCCTTTTTATCGGCTATTAGATCTACATAGTTAAAATTTAACAAAGGTGTTTTTTTTTTTCTTTCTTTTTTGTTTAGCTGAGATATGCAAAAGCTTTTTTTTTGTTTAATTTTCAATTCACATAAAATTAACTCATTAAAAACTTCTTTTTCCTTCAATCTGTGTTGTTTAATTTTTCATTTCACCCGTGCGAAGAACGGGTATACCAGCTAGTAATTTAATAATTTTGTTCCCTTGTTCTGATCAAGATCTTCAGGATAAACGATTTCCCATTTTCAGATCCCATCACGCATCTGGCGACTAATTTCAGATCCCATTTCCAGATTTGGCTACTAAAAGATTAAGTTACAACTTAGTTTGATTAACTATAAAAGAGCGCTTTTTTAATTTTTTAAAGCTATAATTCATTAATATCGAAGCCATATTATCTGAAACATGTCCCCCAATAGGTTAATTAATTGTTCATTAAGTGTTCTTTTGAAGCTTAAACGGGAGTAATTAAACAATGAACCTTGTAATTTTCAGCCAAGGTTAAGTAACGAGCACAAATCCTGAGATTGCACATCCCTCTTAAAGCTTCCATGTCACAGCAACGTGAGGACTAGGAGTAAGGAGTCTCAATAATTTTAGCACACAACCGTCGTCAATCGTTCGGGTGTTATGTTCCATCACGATAACGTGAGGACCTAAGCTACTACCATCATTTTTGAAAAATAATTATGTTTAATCAACAAGTTTTTACTAAACCTTCCCTATTTTTCTGAATTTGCCCCATTTACTGAGTCGCCAGTTTCGAGCGTTGAAAAAAGCTTCACTTGAAAAATCTTTGCGAAAAATATCATATAAGACTTTAATACCACTTACGACGTGAGATTCTGCCAGTAGGGTGAAAATAAAAACGAAAAATATCGAAATAACCTTTCCAATTATAAAGAAATTTTTCATTCATTTAGGATAAACCGTATAAATATTGATATTTAACAGCTTCTAGTTATTCTACACTTTTAATGAGGTACCACGATAACACAGTTACAAATCATTTTTTAAATATTAGTAATAATAACACTTGGTAGAATGCTTAATCTACCAAGTTATCTAACATTGTTATTAACATTAACAATGTTAGTTACGAGTTATCTAACATTGTTATTTAATTAACCTCTACGAGGCAGATTTTTTTACCGCTAGAAATGAGAATTTCGTAAATATTTTTTCTGATATTCATAATTTTTGATAACTACTGTACTGATAAACACTTACTTCAAAATATTTACAGTAATCAGTTGGTTAATTGAAAACAATGGCCCTAACAACAGACATTCATCTTCAGTATAGCTCTTGGTTTCTTGTTTTTGGTGCATTTTGAATGTTCTTTTTCAATTCCTACTATTAGTTCATGATCTTCCTATACCTTGTTCAGATTTTCAATCATTAATAAAATACATTTTAAAGCGCTCAATTGACCTGAAATTTTATATACACGATTATTTTGAATGACAATACTGTAACTAAATTATAATTAATAAAAATTATTTGATTAAAACTAATTATTTATTATTAAAGAATTACAGATACAGACACTTAGGCATCATTTCTGGCGACTTGTGTCAAAACTTTAAAAAATTTTTTGCCTCACATTTTATTGTGCTCATTTGAGCTAAAATTTTCTACATACGATTGTTTTGGGTGACAATACGATAATTTAATTATAGTTAATTAAAATTAACTAACTGAAACTAATTATATTTAAAGAAACAAGTCACGTTGGCTTGGGTCAAAACTTTAAAAGATTTTTTCTTCTCACGTTTAAAAACACTCAGTTGAACTGACATTTTTTATACACGATTGTTTGGGATGACAATACGATACTTTAAGGCCTTTTCATTGTATGTACGAGAGCGTGAACTTAAAGTGGCGCACATTTTCGGATAGAAAAAGTATCTCAATTTTTAAAAAAATTTGTAACATTGTAACTGATGTATTTTTTTTTTTTATAACAAAGTGTTTTTAAAATGTCTTACAAAGTATTAGGTTTTCCTTTTAACATGTTAAGAGATAGGTCATTTACTATCATGATATAGAAGAAGAAATGCGAAAGACATTTTATAAAAGAAAAAATGTGTCAACTAGGAGAAAAATGAGTAATATGACAAAATAAGTGATTATCTACATGATAGCAAAGCCAGAATATAATATTAATGTCCGAGTACTTTTTTACATGAAAAAATATTCCGAAGTTGGGTCCTATTCCTTAACATTCGCCGTAGACAGCCTTAATGATAATTAATAAAAATTAATTGCCACTTAATATTGTAATCCGATCACACGTACAATATATATTTATATTAATTGTAATTATTTGATAAAAAGTAACTAAAATAAATTTTTTTTTGTTGACCAAAGTAGGAATTGACTTATTTTTTTATATTTCTTACTAATTTGGATTACTTAACAATTAGTACTTAAGAAAAAGGTGTAAGTAATCATTGTTTGACTACAAAACAATTAACAATGATTAAGTTATTCAAATATTGAAGTTCATAGGAGAGTCGATCCTAATGGAAGGAAAAGTCGGTTAATATGGAATACCAAGATTTTGACTCTGTAGCTACTAATGCGTGGGAAAACCTTGAATTACTGAAGAAAGACTCTCAAGATGCATTGTAGTGAGAGTTGACCATTTGCTGTTGTCATACCTCTCGCAACAAAACAAAGCGTGTTTTGCGATTTTCAAAAGTTTCTGCAGGTAAGAAAAATTTTTCCAACATTTTTACTTAATAGTATACATGTGACTTGAACATTAAGGTATCCGACTACATTCAGAACTGTGATTTTGCAGAAGCGTATAAATGGATAATATTTATGATATTTAGTGTCCATTAGATTAGAAAAGGAACATAAAATTGTTTTAAGAATATTACTACAATAAAAAATTATTTTACAATATTTTGACAAAAATTGAACATAGAATGACCCATTTTCAAAACATTCTCCTTTTATGAAAAATGCTTCAATTATAATAATATTTAGTCTGTACTCGTATATAGCTCAGACCTCTGTACAGAGGCTCAACTAGAATTTTTGAAATATAAATTTTAGAAGTGGATTTACCTATAGTTTACTACAACAGAGGGGAGAAATTTTAAGAAAAAAACACTGGCAATTATTTCAATTGGTTGTAACCCTGAAAATAATGTGAATTTTTCAAAAATCCTAGTTCAGACTCTTTGGAGAAGTCTACTTTATATAAGCAAAATATTGTTGTTATAAAAGCATTTTTTATAAAAGGAGATCGTTTTGAAAAAGGTTATTCTGAGTTAATTTATTGCCAAAATATTGTATTTAAACAATTTTATTTTCATAATGTCCTTAAAACAATTTTATACATATATTCTAATCTAAGTAACACTAAATATCATGAAAATTATCTATTTATGTGTTTTTTAAAATCACGGTTCCGAACGTAGTCGGATACCTTAAAGTAAAGCACAATGTACACTAAATTAACTGTAGTTGGTAATGCTGAGATCAATTTTTCGCTCGCAATGTTTTGTCCTTCAGTTAAAAGGTCCCTTTTCCAAGAGGGCGTATCGGGTATTATGGAATACCCAGTATTCCACTTTATCAGGCAAGAAAGTAGTAGAGAAAGATTATACTTGTGATTTTTGTCAATAAACTCGTAACAGAAATGACTTACATGTTATCTTAAAAATACGGCTTTTATTTTTTAAAATTTGATATTTTGATTTGAATTTCTTTTACTAAATTAATTATTTTGTTTCATTTCTGGTCCCAAATAAAAATAATTCAGAAGTATTTATAAGAGAAATCCTACCCCGACTCATTCAGTCTCACCTATCAAGTTCGGGGTATTACTGTATATAAGATTGATTTTATTTCGTACCGTTGATATAAATGTTTTTTTTAATCTAAATTTCACTTATGCTTTTCTTTCCTGTTCTTTACTTTTTGGCTATTGTGTCAAATTAAGTTTCGTTGTTGTAAGTTTAACCAGAATCAAGTAATTATCTGTGCAAGAATTTGTGCAAAAAACAGCTGAAAATGCAACTCATTTTTTGATAGCCATATAGTTTTGCTCTTTTCGTTACATTTAAAACATATAAATACAGTATATAGCGTTAATGTGCAAAAAATATTGTGTTCCTAATTTGAATTAATATTATTAATAGTTATAATTCAGAAACAACAACTGGTAATATGTAAATATAGCATGCCTTTGCAAATAGGAATTCTGGAAAAAAGAAAGTAAGTGATTATGAGTGAGAAAAATAACTTATTAAAAATAGTTGAGAATAAAAATAAAAGTAAGGCTTCATATCTGAATTTTTTTCAAGTTTGTACTTAATTTTTCCTTAAAAAAAGAAAGTAATCTTTTTGTGCCATTTATTCATTACAGTTTTAATTTAATTTAATATGTTACAAATATATCAATAAACACTTAAATATTTTAGAAAATATGCAATTCTCTCTGATTAAATTATGTTGCAACCAAAAATTTTAGTTCCACATTATTAAACAGCTGAGAATTTTTTTACAGTGCGTAAAGCATATTCAAAGAAAATACTAAAGAAAAAGAAAAATTACTTCTCTAGAATATTATGCTTATTCAAATCATCAAAACAAGCTTCTCTTTAACTGTTTTTGAACCTATTGTGTATATAAACACAACCAAATTATATAACTTAAATCTAAACAAAAACGCACAATTACAAGTGCAACGTTACTATGATTGCAATGTAAACAACTCCTGCATACAATAATAGAGCAGAAGTCGCTTACCGATGTTTCACTGTACATTCGTGATGGTACCACGTGACGTCTCCCAGTAGACGAGTGGGTTATTATCGTCTGCGAGATAAGGGGTAAGGGTGTCCCAGCATTGGAATGAGGCCGGTTAAAATAATATTAATCGATCGTACAGAGAGGAAAACGAGAAAAGGTTTCTACACATCTACACATTTCCTTGGAAATGCTGAAATGCTTCGGGAAAATTCGATGGTCATTGAATTGCAACTGCTCTATTTTTTTAGATGAATAGTCTGTCGGGGTCTGGGTTTGACAAATCCTATAATCGTTAGTTTGAAGGTCATGGGATCAAAGTTTTAAGCTGTTGGCAGTTTTCGTAGTTTGTGATTGTAGCAAAAGTTTAAATTAAAGGGTAATATTCACATATATCTGTCACAGGGAAATAATTAAATTAGAGATTGCATCAAATCCCTAAGGAAAATGATCAATACACGCAAGATGCTAAAATAAGAACTCTGGATTGTATGGTCTGTCTGTAAAATAAGAACTGAATGGCCCCCATATCAAAACTCCTTCGGAGCCCTTTTATAGAAGTGGAAGCCTTGTTAGTGGTTTTGTAGCTACATATGTTGGGACCCCGTAGATATGGCGGTAGCTACGCCCCTGTTTGTAAGGTGATTTTTCTAAGGAAAGTAAGTGATTTCATCAAATCCCTAACCTGTTTCAGTAAAATGATGAAAAAATACAGTCAAGAGTTTAAAAGTGCTTATTTAGCAAATATGGTGCATTATATATCTGTATATATATATATATTAAAAGTAGAGTAATTAATACAACAATAATCATTGAATTACAAATTATTTATTGGAAATTAAATAACAAAGTAATTAGATAATAAAGCAGTAATTCGTTTTTTAAAAAAAGATATTTGTAGTAGAATTTGAAACATTTTTGAAAAAATTTATATATTGATGTAGTACTTCAGAAATACACTGCTTTATTTGTAATACCTTTTTTTTAGTTATTATTTCCCTTTTTAAAATAGTTTTTTTAAATTAACAGAAAGCTTTTTTTATCTATAAAGAGCTCGTGGTCAAATTCCCTAATTTGTTTGTTTACATTTTTCAATTTAAGTTTTATCCTGTTTCTAATTTCCTGGCATACAAAAGTTATAAATCGAAGTGATATCGAAAAAAATAATAATGCAAAGAATATAACTAACCAAAATTAAAAAGTGATATTTAAGTAATTTTGTTTTGGTGCGTCACGTCAGAAGCTCGGCGCTGCCTGGCACGGACGAGGAGAGATAAAAGGTAGAGGTAACAAGCGAAAACAGAGCTCTACAAATGCTGACTTGTTCATTTCATCGTTTCTCTAAAACAGTTCAGGCATTTCAGCAAATCACTTACTTATATCAGGGAAATAACCGCAAAAAGACGTTATCTTAACACCTTACGTGAATTGATCATATCCTTTAGGGATTTGAGGAAATCCCTAATTTTATCATTTTCCTGCAACATATCCATGTGATTATGGATTGCAATATCGGATGAAAAGTTCATTACCGGTATTCGGTATTTTTTAGATCTTCGTACCGGGATACCTTATTGATTTAAATCTCAAAAAAGTGTAAATATCACTATTAAGTCTGCGGAAGTATTACAAATTTTTGATATGGGACCTTAAAAATATAATGTGTCAATTGTACTGTATGATATACAAAAACAATGTGAATGACAAACTCACCAATTTAAAAAATATCGAAATATTACGCACTTTCTTCACAACTACAACCTTGTTTTCATCGATACGAATATCAGACTACTAATCCTGCACGTGTGCTGTATCGCTCGGAGTTGCAATAAAATAGTTTGGGCCCACCTCATTGGATGGATTTTTCTAAAATGGAAGCATTTAAGTAACACTCCTTCACAATTTCTGCAACTGTAAACGGTTTCCATATGATTACTAATAATATAACAAATTTCATATGATGAATTTGTTACCGCTGTGACATTACTTCTGACAAAACACTTTTTTTGCTGCTGCAAAGATTATTTTAGAAATCCTATTCTTCACCTATTGAAATAAATCTTCGAGGAAAAGTGCCATTGAACGATTCCTGTTTATTGGTATTTTTTAAATACAGCACTTTCGTAACAAATCCAACAATTACTTATCCATGCTTGTTTTTCCCTACAAATAGTTACCCTCCCAGTCGTCTGGAAACAACCTATATATGAAAAATAGGACCAAGATATGAAAGATAAGAAGAACCAAGATATGGAAGATAGTTAAAAATTAGTTTCACTCGTAAAATGGTCGCTACTCCACTGTTGTTTACTATCACTGTTCAGAAAAAGAATAATATTAATTCGCACTCATGCGACATGGACAGTAAAAAGAAAATTTGATATATTTGATTTCTTAATAAAGAGTTTCCCATAAAATTTTCGTAAATAAATGAATTTCTCAGAACAATGGGCCATGACCAGATCACTTACAAATGCCCGGTGGGCCGCAGATTAAGTATCGCTGCTTTAGTAGGGGTCCTCTCATCGCAATAAATGTTAAAAATTACTAAACAATGCCAGTTTTCTTTATCAAAAATCTCTTTGACCTGTACTATAAAAAAAACTTACGTATTTTAGCTTCATTCTCCCTGGGGTAGTACTTAACATAAAAACAATTTTTTTTTAATTTTTTTTTTATCTATATACCAGAGAACATCTTTCCAGCATAGGTAAGTTTTTGAAATTCTGAAGTTTTTTTTTCGATTCACGGTACGCATTACTACAGAAGCTTAAAATTAATTATTAAATTAATAATTAATACTTTCGTAAAGTATGTTTATTGAATAGTTTTATTCTGCATATATACGAGGATTGGGGAAAAATCATGGCAACTATTTTTTTTTCTTGAAGATACCAGTCCGGTTGGAAAATGTGACATATCCAGTCAAGGTGTTAACTACATTTGTGGACAATGGATAGTACTGAAATATCGTAACACACTAATTTATTACGGTAGTATACAGGGCAATATGGCCTTCACGGTACAAAAGAATGACAGCACAGTACACATATAGTTGACATGACAAACCTGGGCCTAAAGACCCTTAATATAATCCATGAGCTGCTCGATGACGGCACTTGTCAAGTCGGTCCGCCCACTAACCGGTCGTCCCGAATGTTGCTCATCACCGGTTGACACACGCACTTGCTGAAACTTTCCTATCCACCGTGCTATTGTACGGTATGGTAGGGCATTATTCCCAAGGGCTTCCACTAATCCACTGTGACATTCCATCGCATTTCTCTCGCGAAAAACGGCTATTTTGATGTAAGCGCGCTGCTCAACAAGGGTTACTTCCATCTTGAACGATACTCACCAACTGACTGATTTCACAGCCCTCCCTGAGCTACTATCAGTTATCACAAAGCCATTTGATGTTCTGCAAACACAGTATGCATGCAGAACTTCCACACGACACATATACGTTTGTTATCCATTGACATATCTACAAGAAAAAAATAGTTGCCATTACTTATGCCCCAACTCTCGCACTATATATACATCATTATTAAAATTACTATACAATAAAGATTAAATTCATTTCTTGCGATATTTCAGAGAATTTGCATAATTCATTAAAATACACTACATTTAATTAAGAGTTAATTCAATTTAAATAATCGTGGATGTGAATTTCTTATTTAATTGTAAACTTAGTGATTTTGAATCTTCTTTTACAATTATATATATATATAACGTTTATTTGCACAATCTTGAATTTAGTTTAAAAGATAAGATAATTCGGGGAAAGACTCCAGTTTATTAATAGTACTTTTATGCGTCGATAGATGGCAATTTTGAGGCACACTTGAGTGATGTCTGGTCCGACATTGAGTGTGACGTGTGAATTTATTAAAATTAATCGTCTTTATTTTTCAATCTTTCGAACATTTAAAGTGGCGAGTACAACTTTTATAATATTCCGTTCCTCATATTTAAAGTTCATAAACTTGTTAGTTAAATAAAATATTAACAATATAAGTGAGTTGCGCATAATGTTACACATGCGATGCATGTAGAAACGGCCATAACACTGCAGCAATAAGGTGTGTGGCATCTGTCCCCTATGCTTAGGGATTATGCCATATGATTCAGAAATAAATGAAATGAACTTAATTTTTTTTCATTTTATAACACTGTATATTATCGTGTAAAATGTAACTACAATAAATAATTAGGATGTGAGGATGACACAGGGGATCTCCATAGGACAAGGATGTGCAGGGCTGAAGTCGACCTTCTACTTCAGCCTGTTGTAGACCGATGTGCAGGAAAATTCGTTTTTAGCGAATTAATTATGAAAGAATTAAACTTCTTTTTTGTTTTTCCATAGTTATTATTTCACATTTATTTTGGTAATGTTTGTTTTATTTTTTTTATTTACTGTGGTGGTGTTGCATCTTACTCCATGACTAGTGGTATCTTCCCCGCTCATATAGGGAAAATGCCACAACTAAATGAATTTCTTTCACATTAAAAAATTTCTTATTTATTTTCATACTAAGAAGAGAATTAACTTTATGCATAACCAATTAAATATTGAAAAATAAAGTGTATTTTTTTCATGGTCTTGTTATTTCAATTTTCAATGTACTGATTATAAATCCAAAATGTGGCAACTCTTCCCCCGATTTATTTTATAAATTAACTTATTGGAAAATTTTAAATATTATTCTAGAGGTATGCTTGCTATTAATCTATGAATTTTTGATCGAATTCCATTCCATTTTCGAATATAATTAATAAAAATGGGCTAAATTCATGTGACACCATAGGATAACTACAAACGTGTTCATAGCCAATGAGCTCATAAATTTAAGTGACGTTATAGTCACACGAATTTAGTGAACGGATGAATTCATCCCATTGTTGTTTCTCTTGCACTTTTAAATGCATTTGGGGAATCGGAAAATAAATTGTAAAACAATTTATTCGATGCATTTTATGTTTTTTACCGCTATGTAAATCAGTTTAGTTTTTCAATTCAGATTCGAATTTATTCGCTCTTAGAATATTTGCAGATGTCCAAAGAAGATAAATGTTAATTTAGCTTCTGTAATGAGATAGTGGAAATATAATTAGATAATGGTTATCGTTATTACAGTTAGCCAATGAGTATTCAATTAATGCATCAATAGAGTTTCAGGAATAATCTGAAATACTATTGAAATACTTAATGAGGTGCAACTTCCATTTCGAATGCAATGATCTTTAGCTAAATCATAAATCTCTTCCATCATCGCATTTATCATGGATTGGTGCTGATCCGCGTTGGTTCTGAATATTCTCAATAGAATTGGTATTTTAAATGTTAATTTTGTGTGAATATGTTAAAATTTCTCGTTTGGTGAATTTTTCTCACTTCTCTGCTTTCTTACAAATCGTTTGTTAGTTATTATTATTTAATTATAGTATTGAATTTTTTTTGTATAAAAAAGTCGTTTGTTGCAAGGCTCAACTATTAACTATTTCTGTAACTCATTCGAAATAGAATTATTCTATAGTTCGAACTTTGTAGTGTTAATGTGTTATCTGTCTCTTTTTGCCGTATTGTATGTGTAACAAAAGAAGTTTTAAATAAGATTCATTTTTGGACTTCAATGATGTAAAAAAATCCTTGAAATATTTTGAGAACAAAATGCTACTTAATAATTGCGCAATTAGAGAACTTAATAGAGTGAATTTTGATTTTGAAAACATGCTGCTGTTTTAGTTGGTAGTTTTCATTATTTTAATGATTAATCGTATTAACTCGAAAAAAAAACTGTTCACTGATTACTAAAAAATAAAAATGAAATTTAATGTATAATACATTTTGAAATAAGAAACTTAAAATTAGGTATTTCTGAAATAATTGTATTTGATTTATTGCTTAATATATTGAACATTTTCATCTAAAGATATTATAGATGTTTGGCTAATAAACTTTTTAGTTCGAGACTTTTGTTTATGTCTTGAAAATGTTAGGTTTTACTTAAAATTTTAATTCAAAACTTCATTTCAAGCAGTTCTTTGAATGAATCTATAAATGATGTGAATCTATAAAATAAAAATTAAAAAAAGATTTGATATTCATTGGCAACTATTTCTTAGTATTTAACTCACCTAATAAATTCAAATATAAAGTTTAGCTACATTGAAATTAAATATATATATATATATATATATATATATATATATATATATATATATATATATATATATATATATATATATATAAATCAGAGTTCATGTTTAATAACATAAAAATAACACACACATTACTATACATATAAATTAATTTTTTCTACATGAACGTAAAAGTTCCAGTTATGTATTTTATATA
>BMAU01015612.1:0-37425 GCA_019973935.1 Trichonephila clavipes
AAAAGAAGAAAAAGGGAAATTGGAATGGCAAGAAAAAGGGCCGAAAATAGAGAAGGTTCACTAGGTTCCCTGGGATTCAGAAGCCGTGTTTACCAAAGACAGTAAACCCCTAGGGAGAAGGAAAAGATCACTAGGGCACCTCGGGAGCGTGAACCCCGTACTCACCTAAAGAAGGTTTGCCCCTGAGGGAATAAATTTCTTAAAACCTTCATCCTCTTCCACATGGTACACAATCATATCCTCGTCTTCTGAAGTATGATGAACATAAGTTTTTTTAGGTGTGTGAGGTGTCAATTTAATTTCAATTTCTGCCTTTTGTTCTTTTACACGCCTCTTACACACTAGTTTTGTTTTAATGGCTTTGGAATTTTTGATGTTTCAAAATGTTCATTATTGGATATAGGAGCTGCAGACTCTGATAAGGAAACGGATGGTTCAACTTCAGTTGACAGGGTGGCCAATTTATTAGCAGTTGCAAGAACTGGGGGTACTTCAGTTGATAATGATGAAGCGAAAGTATTTAGGTTATTGCTAGGGGAAGTAGTAGTAGTAGTAGGAAGGAGTATTGGTAACAAAAAAGTTTCACTTTGTATTGTTGGTAATAATGCAGATGTGGAAGGAATGGTGGTAGAGTGAGTGTGGGGTTTAATGGCGCCAGAGCCAATTTTGGCTATGCTGCGGAATGGTGGTGGAAGGTGCGTCATTAGATATAGGAATTTTAGGAGTAAGTGGCTGGGATTCTGATATTTTAACTGTCGAAATTAATATGTGCTTGAGTGGAAGCACATGATGTAGAAACTGTAGAAATAGATGCAGTTTTATTTTGTTTAGAGATGGATGAAGCTGGTTGAAGTAGTTTTAAAGTTGGGCACTTTATTTTTGTAATCTTTTGATCTGTTTGTGTAAAAGAGAATGTTATTGATGATTTAGAAGCCTGGGAATATGTCTGTGATAAAGGTGGGACTATTAACTTTCGGGCTTCTAAGTAGGTTATATTTTTATTAGTTTTAACTTCTTGTATTTGTTTTTCAGTTTTCCATTTTGGGCAAAGTTTGGATTTGGCGGAATGAGGCTGTGAACAGTTAATGCATTTCGATTCTAGGGTACAATCTGTAGACGAATGCCCTACAAATGCACACCTAGAGTATATTAGTTGTCCGCGGCAGGAAGTTTGAGAATGACCGAATTTCTGGCACTTAATTTAGGGCTATTGAAGGTCAGAATTAAATGTTTAGTGGGGAAAAGTGATGAGTCTTTTATTGTAATTCTTCTGACCTGGGTAACACCCTGATCAGAAAGTCCTTCCAAGATTTCTGTTTCGGAGTAGCACAAAAGATCTGGTTCGGAAATAACACCCCGACAGGAATTCAAAGATCTGTGAGGAGTAACTGATAGGGGAAAATCTAGAAAGGTTTTAGCCAACAAAAACGATTTACTTTGTAACGCAGATGTAGTCTCAATAAGTAAGTCACCAGATCGTAGTTTCTTAAATAGATTTCGGTTCTCCACCTATTCCTATTATAGCTTTGTGGACAACAAACGGAAATTTTCGTAACATTTCACTATTTGGTAAAGATAAAATTAAAAAGCGTGAACATTTAGTAACATTGTCAATATGTAGGTTGGGTAAAACAAGGCCTTTACCCGGGCGCAGCAGCATTGGATCCATAAGTACGCGTATACAACTTCGTCCTGGCGTGCCTCCACCCACCACGGAGTCCAACAAGGGAGGCAGTGTGCCGGTCATCTCGCAAAACCAGGCATGACACTTACCTGGAGTACACCAGGAATATAATACTACAACATAAGGGCGAGGATCCAACGGGTAAACCCAACACCCCTTATCTGCAGCACTAACCCTACAGCAGTGTATCTTCGGGGACACCAAAGAGAGGTACCACCAGCCGATTGACAGGAGCGGGCTCACTCCTGCCATCCGTCTACAGTGAAGCGTGGGCCAAAGGGAATGCAGAGGTACCCCTAGGCCACCAATCTCCACACCATACGGGAGGAGCGTGGACAAAGGGTACGCAAAGGATCTCCAGAACACCATTTTCCTCATTACGGGACGCCGCACAAGGCAAACATACGGGTAGGAAAACCAACGGTGTTAGTAGAGAACAATACTAATATCAAAAATTCAAATTTAGACAAAAAAATTAAATATCTAAAGGAACGAAATTAAAGATTTACAAAATGAAAATGAAACAGTATTAATTATAATCAATAACATAATTTAATCAAAAATAAAGAGTTTTCGATATCTAATAGTGTATAATAAATGTTCATCTGTGGTCTAGACGGGAAAGGAAGTAAACAGGAAAATGAAAGACAAATAGAAAAGGATCACTAGGGCACCCCGGGTTCGTGAAACCCGTGTTTACCAAAGATAGTAAACCCCTTGGGAAAAGGAAAAGATCACTAGGAAACCTCGGAATTGTGACACCCGTACTCACCTAAAGAAGGTGAGTCCCTGGAGGGGACAAACCTTCTGAGATCTCGTAATTTTAAACCACGAACAAATGACGTGGACAACCCCTAGCTTTCACCATCACCCTCGCCGCACTGTCACACCTCGACACAGGGAAGACAGACTAAATATTGAAAACGTGCACTAAATCTGAAAGTCCGGACAAGCCAGTTTCGAGTTCATGATCAAAACCATTAGGCTTCCATGACTTTCTTAATTAATCCGGATTGATAAAATTCTGCTCTTTATTCTCACGGTTTTAAATTTCTTTTTAACATTAAAAAAGCGTCAAATTATTGTAGTGGTTTAATAAATAAATGCTGTAGATATAATCAAATAACTGCACTATTATTCAACTTCTGAAATCGTTTTTTAAGACCATTTCAAAGATAAATTAACTTGTAATAAAAATCCAGTTCTATCAGCTCCCAGTTTCCCCTTTTCCGAAATTTTCAAAGTAAATGTTTGAAAGGGGAATGGGAGAATATTATCTTTCATCGTAAACACAAAGTTTTATTAAATGATCTATGGAACAGAAATTCTAGTACTTTATTATTAATTAATCATTTTAAACTATCTAGTCATGGTTATATCTAACGACTGTTTTATTAGAAATTACTATTCGACTTATCATACATAAAACAAACGTATCTTACATTTTATTTTGACTTATTACAATGGCGTTTCATCTTTCTACCCAATGTTTTATTGAAGTTTTATAATCGATTCTATAGTAAAAAGAAAAGAATATTTTCTTAAAAACTATTCCTCTAAAGGATAGTCTTTAACAAAAAATGGGCAAGTTTGGATAGAAAAGGACAAATATCTTCTAGAAACTTTCCTCCTCTACCTACTCAATTTATTTCATTTCTCATCATTTTTCCTTTGTTTGGAATGAGTATGATCGATTTTTACGTTATCCGACGTGACCCAGTCCGGAAGTTCTCTTTCACAAATCTCTTCTGGAAACTTTTCCATACCTTGCTTACTAAACTAGTATTGAATATATTTTGATAATAAAACGAGTTTCTGAGAGTATTATTATTTTGTTTATGGTTTCCCACCAAAATAAATTTTATGTACTTGAAATCTATATTTTTATAAACTCTATCTAATTTCTTACACGACGACGTTCAAAATATTCTTTAAAAAAACAGTTTAATTTAAGTTTTAATCATATATATTTTTAATAGTTATTGATTTCTTTATCTTTATTATGAAATATTCGAACAGATTTATCATAGAATATAATCAAGTGAAATGAAATGATTTCTGGTTAAAAACTGTTATCGTTTATTATGCAAAAAATTATCAACTCAAACACATACATTAGTAAAAATGCATTTGGGTAAATTTTTAGTGCATTATTTAATAATGTGTTTACTTTATTTAGATGCTGCTGTTACGGTTTAGAAAAATATTCTATTTTATTTTTTTATCTTTGGTTTTAAATACAGAGGTATTTTTCCCCTTTTATATTAGGATATATTGAAAAAATTCATTAATTGATATCAAACCCAATTTCACCATCAGCCGGATCATTAATCCTTTCAATGAATGCGTTAATCTTATTTTTTCCCATTAGTTGTGCATAATTTCTTTGCTATTTTTATTATTGTTTATATTTGACTTTTTTCATTAAAAAGTATTGAATTTCGGGCTCTGGTGTGTTCTTATTTGAGCTTCCATCAGTTATTTAACTGACTATATTTTTCAAAGCTGATCAAAGGCTGAATAAACAGCACTAAATTCTTCAAAAAATAATTATAGAAGTTGGTGAAATCTATTACATAAGTTAAGATGTTTATTCGTTGAATTTAATACAACAACTATAAAAAAGGATATAAAAATCTTAAGTAGCTTTATTGAGTAACCTAATACACATCAATTATTTTAATGTATCTGAGATTCCTCCAGTTGTATCCTCTGTGATTTTTCCCCTGTCAAATGAATATTTTCAAGTTCGTCAATCTGTAAAAAGTACTTGAGCAAATGGGGAAATGGCTACTTATTTTGCAGCCTATTCGTTTTCGGTAGGCGTTCATGGTCGTAAAAAACATTCGAAAGTACTTTTTTATATTTTGTTTAATCTAACTCGATCGAAACTGCTTTTAAAATCTGGAAAAGTAGAACTCTTATCGAGACTTTAAAAGACTTAAATAAATGGACTTGGCGAACATTAAAATCTCTTCAAAAGACTTCTAGAAAGGAACTTTAATTGACAGGAACAGTCCGTATGGGACCACAAAAATTAGTCTTTTATTTTCTAATTTTCTTTGAAAAAGGAATAACTCGGAGAAAATCCTTTTAATGGAAAATTATAATCTTTTTGTCCTAGGATATTATTCTCTTCACCAAACTTATGCAACAGCGAATTGTAAAATGGAATCCTGGTAAAATTTGACTTTTGGAAAGCTTTAGTTTTTAATTTTTGCTTAAACCTTTAATAAAGCATAATAAGCGGAGATTTTCAGTTACCTCAGATGGTATTTCTGGGAATACGTAAATGTTTATGTATTTCAAAGTCGATTTCAATATAATCATGGCTATAGTATTTCAGTCATTCGTTTAGTTTCAGCTATTTTGGGAATTTAACAACGTATGAATATAAATGAAATATATATGTATGTATGTGCTTCAGAGTTGAATATATTTCTTCTACTTTGTGAGTGAATGTAATGTTTTTTGGTCGATTTCGACTAAGCTGCACGAAACATTTGTTTTAGGTATCATAAAATAAGCCCTTTAAAAACATTAAAATTATGTGATAGTAATATGGTATGCTTAAAAAGTATTTAATTAAAATCGGGTTAAAAATTCTTGTATTAATACTATACTATTAAAATGCATGGAAAGTTAGTAAAATGGAACAAAAAATATATCACATATGCCTCATAAGCAATGACACTAAATCGAAACACGCTAGTTATGCAAGAGATTGAAAACATTCATTTTGAATTATTCTTTCAATTCCTGGTCGATATCGTATAATGCATGAAATCAGTGGGTGAGTGAGTTTTGGGTTTTATGGCGCAAGAGCCAGTTTTGGCTATACTGCGCTAAACAATGCATGAATTTAGACTTGACATCGTAGAGAATCAAGTCCTCGTCCTCTAACATGTAATAAGCAAATGAACTCTACTTATGAGTCATTTTAATTTAGAAGCAAATGTTATTTTGTGTGCTTCCTTCTAGTTTTTATTGTTTTTTTTAAATTCCTTGGATCAGATGCATAAAAAGGCTGTTGGGTGTAGTAGCTGTAGTATCATGTAAAGCAGGGGGGGCAGACTTTTCCAGGTTATGGTCTACTTCTAATTTTTCCAAGGTGTTGCAGTCCACTCAGTCTCAGTGGCCCTTGATTTTTTTCCTGATTGATTATAATCCCATGAATAAAGTAAAAATTTAATTCTCTAATAATTTATTAATTAATGCTAATTATTTATTTTCTACCGTTTCTTTTTCAGATAATCTGCAAAATTAATACATATTTATGTATCGCGTATTGGGGTATTTGATTGCGTATTGGGGTATGATACCAGAATAGTAGACTTTCAACCCTCACCCCCCACCTTGAAAAATTCTTATGTACGCCACTGCTTAATGTCATAGGTGTGGCGAGGTAAGGGAAAGGTCTGCAATATTTATTACAACTTAATGAATACGAAATATGTGCACTTGTCTACTAAACTAAAATAAAAAACTAACACTTTAAAACCACATTTAAAAGCAAGACATAAACATAATATCCAAAAAATACCAAATGATGCATTTATTATCACACAAATTCAAAGTATATTAAAAAAATAAAAATTTTCATCTTGTTAATTTTAGTTGTTATAGTCAGTAGAAGAATTACAGTCTGCACACTGTCAGCCAATCTTAAATATTTCGGTTTACAATTACTGATAGCTAATCTTCAGACGGTTATCCTAAATTGTCTTGGAGATCCACCGGTTGATCACGATCGACATAATCCCCGCTCCGGATGTAAAGAGTCGGATGGCTGAGTGAGTGAGTGAATGAATGAATGAGGGCTTTTTTTCCCCGCAAGAGCCAAATCTGGCCTTAGTACAAACATTTGTTAAAAAAGTAAACCACATGATAAAATATCTAAAGACAATTGACAAGATAGTTTCAGTAAAAGTTAAAATACCAAACCAGGTATAAAAATCATATTCTAATGATAAAAGGAAACACAAAATTTCGTAGGAGGAATTTCTCCCGCTAAGTCAGACAAGAACTTAAAATAACAAATAGCGTTGAAACAGACGACTGAAAAAAAGCGAGTGTAAAGTGAAAGCTAAAGCAATCTACGTTTTATAAATAAAAATTAGTTCCTACTGTTTCTGTAACGTTTTGGAGTTAACATGTTTAAATATCCGCCACGACTCTATTGCCAACCGGCACGATGTTTTCATCCGCTTCGTATTCTATCATATCCGAGGAATCTTGCATGGGTAAACTTTTCCGCGGTTTGTGTGCTGCCATTTTTATTTCTATTTTAGAATTACTTGTTTTTACATTTTTTTTCTCATATACGCTTAGAATCTAGTTTTAAATCCTGACTTTTAGTAGATGGGGTTTAATATCGGATTTGGAACTGATTAATAGCAACATGTTTGTTTCATTCAATAAGGATAGAAGAGCTAAGGAACATAGACTATTGTATGTGATTAATGGAGATGATACGATAGGGGGTAAGCATATTCTCGATAGAAGAAATGGGAATATGTTTTTCAGGCTCTGACATTGCAGCTGCTGTTGAAGATGTCGCCATCAAAAAGTTTTCTTGAGTTGATGTCGAAACTGCAAGGATAGAGGAATAAATGTTTGGTACCGGCTGAAATCAGATGGCCGAATTTTAATTGAAAGTTTGGCAAATTTGTCAGATGTTGAAGGATATAGGTGTGCTTCATTTGGTAAGGATGAAACAGAGGTATGCAGTAACATAAGTAAAAAATGAGAAATAGGTGTTCGACATTCACATAGTATAGCAGGTACGATACACCTAGTAGATGAGGATGTATTTGTGACAACCGATTGGCAGAAAATAATGGTTTGTAAGGGTTGGACAAATTATGCTTGCTATATTTTAATCTGCTTGGGTATTTGTAGATATAGCTGGAGATTTAGTAGCTTTATTTTCTACTTCGTAGTAATTATTACAACTTTTCTGCTGGGAATCCAGTCCTTTTACATAGGACAAAAAGAAAATTCCTCCTAAATCGAAAATAATACGTTTTAGTTTCATAGAAAATTCTTCCTTGTATGTTTTTAAAAGTATTCTAGTGGTTTCAATTTTTCTATCGGATTAGCTAGGAAGAGGGTTATAATTATAACTTTAACATTAATAGCATTGTCAATAGTCAATGACTTGATTTTTGTCTTCATTTTAAGTTTTTGCTAGTATATGGAGGTCGCTTTCTGGACTTTTCTTGAGGCATCAAAAGTTTGTCATTAAATCTAGCGACATGACATTTGATGAACTTGTCGCCAAAATCATTCATACTTTTATTTAAGAAAATTTTTCGTTTGTATGTGTTTCCGGCATTAATAACTTTTGGAAAAGAAAATATAGAAGTTTTTTCCCATATCAATATATAACAATGAATAGGTTTAAAAATATGTATCAATTTAAAGAATTAAATGGATATCTAAAAACAGAATATAGGAAATGCAAGTTATATTGTAGTTGTCGTTTCATTGTTTATAATAAGTGTTCTAAATTCATTCTTCTGAAATTGTTCCGCCCACTTAAAGCATTAATTTTACACGAGAGAAAACGAAAATTTGTAATTCATACCATGATTTATTTATACTCCTTTTCTAGGAATAAAGTGAAAACACCCGAAATACAAGTAATTTTCGAGATTGCATTTTTTATAGCATGAAAACGGTTATTTTTACTTAAACGAAATACCTTAGTAAATAACACTGTACAATAAATTTTTGACTTGCAATAAATTAGTATAAAATGATGCTAAAGAGATACATAGTCCACACTATGTACATACATGTAACATTTCATTAAAATCTCTAAGCATCTCTCAATTTTTCATCCAATAAATAAATCACTCTAATTGACTCTCAAAAAAGAGAAAGATACAAACAATTCTAGATTGGGTAAACTACCTTTCAAAAAATATATGCAAAACTTTCTTTTTGCGAGATAAATTTTTAATCTGGTTTAAAGTAACTAAACATATTTGAGTACCATTATTCTAATGCATACAACTGCAATAAATTTAAAAGAATTTTACTTTTCTTACTTTATCATGGTAATTAAACTAACTTAAAAACATCTTTCACGCCTAATTGCTGGTGGTGTGCGATACAAAGAGGCAAGTAAAAGTGTTTTGAGTGTTAAGCCTTGAAGCGATACATAAATTTTCAAAAAAATCCCTGATTTGTTAGAGATGAATGTTCTAAACATTTTCTTTGCTTGATGTTGTAAAGAGTGCTTGCTAATTCAAGTTTTTAGATTTCCGTCATTAAAATGTTAATTATAGGATCAGGGATAATACAACGATTAATTTTTATAAATATACGTATGTGTAAGTTAGTTTACACTTTCCGTTTCGACATAAGTAAGGTATGACTTCTTTTTGGGACTACATAGTCTCTCTATAAATGTTTTGTAATTTTTTATAATTTTAAAGTGCATAGATTACAAAGGCTAACTTTGAATTTAGTTATTTTTCTTAATGTGCTTCAATATTTAACCGATTTATTCGAATTTCGCGAATATAGTGAAAATATATTCGAGGAATCACACAGATACATCACCTTATGTAACATTCCCAAACCATTCTTTTCTATTGATAGGAGTTTATTTTTCAGCCAAAAATTTTTTTTAACCATTGGCATTATTTTTTCCCATTTTTTCCCTCCTTTTATTTTCTATACTTTTTCCACTTTTTTTAAAAAAAATTTTAAAAAATTCTTGTATTGTATTTTTTAACGAGTTTTCCGCCTAAAAATAAGTACATTTTTGCTTATTTTGTCATTACCGCTTCTTTTAAAATTAATCCAATTAAACTTTCGTCAAGAATAGGCTCTTCTAAATTAGTTTCATGCCGAGATCCAAGTACTGGACTGCCATTTTGGATAGAAAACTATTGGATGACAAAATTTTATTTGGCATGATTTCAAAAATCGCCCCAAAAGGATGTATGGCGCGTAGCGTGCTGATTAACTAGTATCCTACGATACTTCAAAACGTATTAAATCACTTTAAGGTTACACAGTACCGTTTTTTCAAAAAAGGTTTTAGAGACAGTTACAGTAAAAATAATTGATGTTTTGTATTTTGATTGTATTATTACGCTGATTCTGTAAGCAAAAAGTCAGTTTGACCAGCCATTATTTTACAATTTTAAAATATTAGGAATTTTTGAAGTGTTTTCAAACTTTTATAAAATACTCAATTTTTAAAATTCTTTAGTAATTTTAAATTATTTATGATTCTTAGATTACAAACAATATTTAGTATGGATTTTAAAATCTATTCCCTTGTTGGTTTTTAATAATTATTTTTCTAGAAAAACGAAAAAACACGAAAATTTTTAAAATATCAACTTTAGCATTTTTTAGAAAAATAACTAGAGTTCTCAGCCCTAAATCCATACTAACTTTTATAGAACATACATTTAGGAGTATATACAAAAAAATTCAAGGACCTATATTGAACAGGAAGAAAGCCTTAGGGATTAGAAAACATTTATACCTACAAAATTAAAAGTCTGAGAAAAACGCATTTAAAGTTTGTAAAGTCGTAAAACAAAAACTTATAATGCCCATAAAACTAATGTTATTTTCCCCCCAATGTATGTTCTACATTAAAACACTATTTTTATTAAATATGTGACTCAAAATAATATTTTTAAATCAATATTTATTTTTGCATAATATTGATAGCATTTGTTAAGACGTCAGTTTATTCAGCTTTATCTTAACCTAATATTTCCACAAAAGTTTTGAAACACGAAGCATTTATGTACAAAATGATGATACTAACTTAAGCTAAAAATAATCAGGTTTGCTCATAAAATTTAATTTTTTTTCAGTTTTAAATTGGAGCAGTTTAGGAAATTTTTGCTCTTGTCGTACCACTTTAAAATACTAAAATATAGTACTACAGTATGTTTAATATAATGTAGTTTGGTATAGCTAGGAAATACTTAGTTATGTCTGCAGCATTTGAATTCAGAATACTTGTATTCGGAAGTCTAATTGCAGAATCAGCTGAGGACTGATTTTTGGATACATCATTTTCAGTAGTATTCCATCTCTTCGAAATATTGTTTCTCACAGAAACCCAGAACGCATTTGGCATGACATTTTCTCTACAGGAAAAATTAATGATAAAGCTTTTAAGTTATATAAACTATTTTAAAGCAAAAATTGGCCATGAAAATAATCTTTATTAATTAATTATGAGAACTCAAAAAACTCCAAACATTATCAAGCAGAAATGATTTTAGTAATGAAAATTGGAATTAATAACCATCTCAAACTAAAAGCTCAAAAATATTTTAAATTCAAATTAAGTGTGAAAAAATGCTTTAAAAAGGAAACCGAAACCAAAACCATAGCTCATAAAACTTCAAATATCTTAAAAACTAATTTGCTAACACATCTGAAATTTCGTGGCAAGCATCTCAATGATATGGGCCACCAAAACATGCAAAAAAATTCGGTAAAAATGAAATTTTAGGGTACTGTGTATCCTTAACGCAGTGCTCCCGAAACTTTCGATGTTTTTGACCCAATATTCAATCATAATTTCATCGCACTCCCCCCTACATACAATAACGATGTATTAAATTCAATAGTGTAATTTGACGCTCAACCTACAATAAACTTTAACCTCTAAAGTCTCCCCAACGTATATAGACGTCTCTCTCAGCCAGTGCGTTTATTGCTCTAGACGTATACATACGTCTTTCCAAAGTTACATCCTGTGAACTTCTATCTATAAAATTATTCCAAAGGGTTTAAGAAGTAATAAAATGACATTGACAGTGACAGTGTTTGCGAAGGCTTCACTTATTTCAGAGGATTTGATTTATTCCTTTTCTAACACACCTCCCCCTCCTTCAATGCACCACATCCGCTTATCTACGCATGTGGTGGCATTGGGGAGCAAACAGCGTAATTTTTAATTGATATTGAAGGAATTATAAATAGTACAAATTATCAAGACAAGCGTTAACACTGGCATATAATTATATATATGACAAATCCATAGGGTTAATTTGTAATTATTAAACTCCTCCTTAACTTAGTATTGCTAAGTTAATTACAATTAAATAAAATTAATTAAAATTTCTGATACATTTATGAGTGAATTATATCAGTGTAAATGAGTATTTTTATCTGTCAGAATGTATTTTTTTTACTTTCAGTGTATAAGTTAACTTTTTAAATAATTTTTCTACTTTTCAATATGCTCGCGTCCCCCTCGCAAGGTTATGCCCCTAGGGGAGCGCGCTCCACAGTTCCAGAAACACTGCTTTAACGAACTATTCCAATATGCAACCTTGCAATAAGCGATAAATTACGTCATATAAAACTCGACGTTTTTCTTGAGGTCATTAACGTAAAAAGCGAGAGAGTAAAAATTATCGTTCTATAAATCAACACGATAGCTTCTGGTGATCGACAGACTTCATAATTTTGAAGCTGGGTCATGTTACGAGGACGATACCTTAGTTGGCAACCCCTCTCTAAGCTTCCCCACCAAGCCAGTGGGAACTATTTGAGCCTCGCCAGGTTTAGCATGCAAAAGACCCCTTTCGCGGAGGATCGTCAGTGACACAACGATCGAACTCATGACATGCCGGCCACGAGATCATAACCAGGACCACTAGGTTAAAGTGGATTGAGGGTGAAAGTTCATATAGGCAAGTAAATTAATGATGGAAAAATGTATTTGTAAATGAACAAAAAACAAAACATAGGGTCAAGGGGAAGTGGGGGTTAAATCAAGTTTTTCTAGAGAAGGTCCCAAAGTCAAACTATTAAAATCAAAAAAAGGCTATCAAAATTAGGTTCACGTAGTAAACAGCATATATCACTGAACTCTACACAGTCTTCATCAACAGTGATATGCAGTTCCTACAGATCATAGTATTTACAAAGGTTCGAATCATGGTCACGGCACCAAATGATTCGCAGTTTCTACAGATCATGGGATTTACAACTAGAGTAAATGACGACTAAAATTAAAAGTCTGATCGTATAGTGGTAAACAGTTTTATTTATTATAACAGCATACTGAACTAACTAAAACATAGTAAAACTGTACTTATCTGAGTGATAGGAGGAGGACTCGGGGAGTGACTCTGGCAAGTAAATCTAAAGAAAGTAAAAATAGCCTCGAGAAATAGCGGTAAAGTGCTTTTAAAGCTGACCGCATTACTTCCGAAATAATCCGCTGCGAATTTATTACCGTACCAATCTACCACTCTAATTTGCCAAACGGACTCTCAGTCCGCCTAAGAATACAATCTTATCAGCCAGAGAGGGCAATAAACTGGGGACGCACCCACATTCCTTACTAATCCATGTTTCCTGTAAACAGGGTAGACGCCAATTAAAATTGCATCTCAGGGACCGACCGGTCTCCCATCAAAAGCAAGAAAAGTGCAATAGTCCCTCAATGGTGACTTGGTTAGATATTTTGTGATAAAACTAGTTACAAATCATTTCTATCGCTTGTCCAATAAATTTACCCATAATCCTTGCTTTACTTCTTTAAAACTTTCTGTGTGCATCTTTTACATATTTCTTTATATTTACTTGAATGAATTTGTTCTTACGCGGTCACTTGATTCAAAAACCAACCCTTCCATAACATTTCCGTAGGTAAACCACCAGTCGTGCTTTTTCGCTTTCTTTTTTAAGCCTCAATGGCTAAAATTGTACTTACAGATGGGGTGGGAGAGAGAATTTGTGTATTATTGCTTTTTTAATCTTTTAAATGTGAGGCGAGAGACACTGTGCGTGCTTCAGAAAACTCAATGATTGAGTAAGGATCTCTTTATGTACTATGCTCTTGGTTGTTTCCCTTTTCTGTATTGAGAATACGGTGTTGGATGGCGTTTCTGCTCATAGGAGCAAGACTTGATCCCTTAAATTCATTCACTGCATGCCGGTATTCTTAATGTAATTACTCTACATATTTGAATTATGAAGACAATGTAAATATTATTAATAGTAATTTAAAGTGTTGTTAGTGCCTACTTATAACATTTAGTTTTTTCTCTACCATTCCTCTCTTCCTAAACTAATTTAGGAGAAGTATAAAATGTTTTTTTTAAAACAATTTTTATCAATATTAAAAAAATTACACAACCTTGTGAATAAATACTTAGTAAAGTAATTGTTTTAGTCATTTTATTATGAAATAAAAAGAGCATTAGATATTCGCTTAAGTTAACGTAGAGGTAAAAATACCCATCATAGAACACTTATAGCCAAAATCTAACCATACCTCCTAATTACCCCACCTAAAAACAATTATAAAATTTGGTCTTGCTTTTTTATGTAGATCTGTTCCTTGGATATTGCTCTACAAGTCTAAACTAAAATTAATAGTTTTTGCAAGTCAATATTGATTTTAGCAGTTTATTAGCAGCATAAGCTAACATACCATTTTCAATCAGTATATTAAGATACTTAATAAACATCAAACGGTATCAACTTCAGAAACTAAAATGAAAATGTTTACTATAATCTCAATATATGTCTCTAAAAAGGAAATAACTAAATCTTTAACGAGAAAACGAGTGGTTTTCAATGTACCCCCACTTTACACTTGTAGGGTTGGGTGGGGAGAGTGGGTCAATGGGGTAATGTAGGTAAAAAAAATATTAGAGATTTGTATTTTTAGCGTTTTTTAAAGATCAGAATTTAAGTGACAAAAAAACCGTATTTCAAATCAGATATGAATGACAAACCTTTATTTTTCAAAAAGTATTCACTAATTGATAAATAAATTGCCAATTTCTGTAAATAAATTTTTTAAAAAATGGACCATTATAAGGAATGTACATTTCCTTACTAAAAACGACATGTAGACATTGACTTCCTCTGCTGGATATAAAATTATTCAATACTGGAATGTAAAGTAACGCCTATGTATACAGATATTTCCTGTTCCAACTCGTAACAATCTCCAGGTAAACACAAATCAATAGTTTGATTACCAAAGTATTCTCAAACTTACTATATTGGAATATGTACCGACAAAAAGCAAATGTACAGGGCTATTCAATTCGCTTAAAACCTTGATTCCATATCTTTAAGGAGTTTAATTATGCATTCTAATGGATGAATTATTCACAAATGTGGAATCTGTATATTTTTGTCCCTCTTCTCCTAAACAGAAAATTCTTTCCGATATTTAGCAGCCTCCAAAATTCCATCAAGCAATTTTCAGCAGGTTTGTGCGATTACCAAAAAAACTTCTCTAGTCGAAATCAAGATTGTATCTCCTCTGTAACAGCCGTCCTCAGAAATGTAAATATGCTAAAATTTTGTGCCTTGTTCTATTCAGATCAGTATGTTAACTGAATTGCTATCCAGTGTAAGCTAAACTAGTCATTGCTGTCTAATTCATGTACCGGATTGTTTAACTTAAAAGGAATTCTATCACCAGTGAAAAGGCACGCAGAAAAATCATTTTAATAGTAAAGATGTCTTTGCATGTATCCTGAATAGCTAAAATATCTCTGGACGGTAAAGTACTAGATAGTCTCTTCCCTATTTGCGGCATAATCATTGAAATTCAGTTAAGACAGAATACTGTTCCACTTTCAAAGAGTCGAAAAATTAGACATAGATCTTTCACAATTTAGGTTGTATAAATAGCCAAGCAATTTCTGTTACTCGCGTACTATAGCAGCAATGCCGACGTTCAATACAACTCGCCAAGTTTGAAAATTTTTTGGCGTTACAGCTGAACTGGTAATCATGTGCAAGTTTCATATGTCAACAATACGGTTTCGATAATATTAAATATTCCCTTTTTCCTTTTAAGTAACACCTGTGAAGATTGAAATTTCTGAATGTGTCAGCCTTTTGTGCTTTTTTTTTTTATTTCATTTCTACGTAATTTTACATGTAACTGTTAAACTTATAATAATTGATTCATCGATATTTACGTATTATACCGCTGACCAATTTCACTAAATCAAAAGTAGTTGCCGATTCAAAAAAAGTCTCCAAATGTTGTCAATATTATTGTTCCTGAATATCACACGGGAATGGCTTTCACTCTTGGCTAATTATCGTGGCTTTTGGACACATCTTCTGAATTGGTCAATGGTATAATACGTAGGTATCGCTTCGTGAATAACTTAACCTTTAAGTTTTCATGACAAATGCCATTTTTTACTAAACTAGAAATTAATTCTACTAAAAAGTCGTAGATTATCTTAACATTTTACTGCTTCTTAAAATTTAAGCTTTTTATATTCTAAATCAGCTTAGGATGAAGAGTTCAATAACCTTTTTAACACGCTTTTATAAGCTTTACTTGTAGGAAACTGAAACTTTGAACTCTATATTTTTATCCACTTTAAAAAGGTCAGATTAATTCGAAATTTTGCTCACTTGTCAAGGACCGATGGCAATACAATTTAAAATTTTGTTCCATTGTCCTGATCAAGATTAACAATTCCCTCCCCCCCATTTCCAAATTTGGCTAGTAAAAGGTTGTTACAATCCTAAAGCAAAAACACCTGTGGATATTAAAGATTCTTAAAAACCCGCATATTTAAGATTAACTCAATGAATAAATGATAGTTTAAAAACCTAAAAAAACGCGCCTTTGTTGTAGATGGAACTAAAAAAAAATGAATTTTAGTTATAAAAAACTAAAAAACGAGCTTTTATAGTGAAACTAAAAAGTAAACAAATTCTTAATATAAGCATAGAATGACTAACGAGAAAATTAATGTCATTGTGGCAAAAGCGTAGGGTGCTCGATATCACTTGGTATATTTTCTTACCAGAATACGTCTAAATGTAGAGTTTTAAATGCAATTAACCTACGAAGTTATACATTAAGAAATGTTAAAGTCAGAGAGGAACATATCAGCTGTGTGTTGTTTCATTCATAGCTCTTTAATTCTTTTCATTATCTAATCTGAACTGAGAATTTTTGCGGATGTCTATCATAATAGCTCTGGCGTTATTTAGATTGTCAAGTTCAAGTTAAATATTTTAATATAATATTACCTAAATTTTTGATTTTCAAAAAAATACTTAATTAAATTATCTTATTCCTATTTAAGGGGTGTTGGAAACCTCTCTATACTGACAATGTTAAATTGGCCGTTTTCGATGCACCTTTTCTCAAAATCTGTTTTATGCACATGCTTGAAATTTCATACTATTAATCTACACCTCTCATTACACTAAAATGAGCTTTTAGCTCATTTTAAATTTTTTAATAAATTATGAAATATTTTATCAAACATTGCGAAATTTGACCCATTTTTTACCTAAAAAATGGGTAAAAATTAAATTTGAGTTTTTTTTACAAAAAGCTCATTTTAGTATATATTAGACATTATAAATAATTCATAAAAGATTACCTACCTGTGAACAGTAGTTTCTCAGAAAAGGTACATCGCACATTAAAATTTACATTGAGATAAATTGATTTTAATGTATACAGTGAGACTTTTAATTGGCTAGGAAATAAAAAAATAAAAGGCTCAATTTAAAATAAAAGATGCATGTTTTGGTTTATATCAGTCGTTACACTTTTAAGCAAAAACAAAGTAATTTGTTTACAATTTTCGCCATTAAAATGGGCGTGGCCCAAATTCAACGATTTAAAAATACGTTTTAAGGGCTTCTAAATACCCTAGAGGTTCAAGTAAGGTATTTTTAGAAAGGTTAAAATCTATACAATTTGAAAATGTAAAAATCTCAAATTGTCAAAAAAATAAGATTTTAGCTTTCCAACACCCCTTAAGCTTATTTTAGTACTTGTGTATTATCGCAACAATCTCCAACTATTAATAACTCGCTAAGTTAGCAACTCTGACTTTCTATGTGTAGTGCACGCTGAATTGGCAACCAAGTGTTTCGTTTCACTTTATGTCGCCAATAGGTTGCGTTAATACGCAAGTACCTTTATCTTAAAGCTGTTTTCGGTTAATGTTGAAGAATAGCACACGAATTTCGAACATTTTCGAATATAAAAGAAATGGAAAATTCAATATTCTGGCTTCACTATCCTTTAAAGAGCAGTATTTTGTATCATACTTACAAATTTTAACCCAATTTATTCATTTTTTCTGGTATAAAATGTGCTTGGTGTTTTTTCTTCTATATCGTAATGTTAAATAGACTACGCCTTCACGTATTAAACCAAAAGGGAAAATATTCATAGAATATTCTGAAATTTTAAAAACACTATTGTTAACAGATGTATGAGCTAAGATATTGCAAATTTCCATGGAAATTGAGGCATTTTTCTATCTGAAAATGTGCCTCGCGTTTTTTTCAAGCTCTCGTACTTTTACCGAAGACAGCCTTAATAAAACTGTTGACATAGCGTCTTAAGCTATCCATTTTATCCTTTATTCAAACAAACTATATGAAAATATTGTAATCTTATTCTCTACAACAATGCAATGCTGAAATAAATCGTTCAAGACATAACTAAAAAAGCAATTTTTCATTTTTACTTTCATTTATTTTGAAAAGGCATGACGCGTTATACTTCAGAAGGATTAAACCTCTGATGGGGAATTTGTAAATATAAAAAATACCATTTCTTGATTTGACAAATTGTTAAGCCTTTCAACTGACATTTGACATTTTGATTTTATAGTCTCTCAACCGGGCTATTGTGAAAATAAACGAAATAAAATAGATCGGTCTGAAGTTCATGTTTGTTCTTCCTTTTGGTGATGAACGTTATCACGTTAAGGCCGACTGCAGACGTGACAAATGAAAGAGTTTGAACAATGAAAGGAAATCCTTCCTCTTTGGAAAGGTTTTATTGGTTTTTATCTCAAAAAAGATGATCCATTTGTTATTCTACAAACATTGGATTAACTTTGATGGGATTACTCTGAATTTTCTTAGAAGTAAAAGGCGATTGAAATTCTTGGTACAAGACTCCGGAGAAGATAATACAAAGGAAGTTTCATACACTACAAGAATACAGAAATAGTTGAAGTTAGCGATTTCTTAATAGTGATACGGAGCTGGAAAGATTTCGCTTACACCTTAATCAATAACCAACACAGTTCAAAATGATCAGGGTCCATAACAATGGTAAAGTAGAAATTTTATTTTTACATGATTAAAATATAGTGAACTGGTAATGCTAATGTGCTGGGTCTGTGTAAGAAGAGGACAAGTATAGCAGTCAATTCCCTCGTTGATTATGTAAAAGTCGAAAAATGCGTCTTATCTTGCCATGCACGCCATTAAATACTATCCTTTATCACTAAGATAAATCGCATTGAAACTCTTGTTACTTATTTTCATTGAAAAACTTTCTGTGGTACAATACTACATTTAAGAGAACTTGCAGTTCCTGGGCCCGTTTATAAAAAAAACTTCCTTTCTGTGGAATTGATCCATTTCGAGCCAACAAGAACCAAAACAAAAAAATTATCGAATTTCAAGATGGTAGACTGCTTCCCTTCACTCCTTTTTTTCAGACTCGCAATCCCTCAAACAAAAACGAAAAAACATCTGTGAGCAAAAATGTTTCCCAATTTACCGTCAGAAGCAGAGAAAGACTGTCCAGGTTACAACGTGTTGTAACCTGGAGGATAGTTGAAACTTTTCCCGATTGAAAGTAAGTAGATGTGGTAGAACCGGAATCTTGAGGAAACGTTGCTGTTGTATACTTGACATGATGCATCAGACGTCGAAATGGGTGGTGGTCCAAGGTGAATGGTTAGCTGTATAAATACCGAGAATTTACGTTACTTTTAGCTACAAATTTTCTGTAGTTTTTTTCCTCTGTCAATGCGCAACTTCCAAAATGCAGGTTTCTTGTGACAAGATGCGGGGGAGCAGAACGTTTCTGTAATCTGATTTTTTGCAGCGATTATCGCTCCATTGATTTTATGCTGAACTGAAATCTTGTTCGAGCTACAGATTTATCGAATGAAAAACGGCGAGTCCCAACAATGATATACTAAGCTGTTAGTGCTGTTCTTTCACTAAATTTGCTTTTAGAAGGAAACAATCCTGAGCAAGTAGTCCTTGAGAAAATAGATATTTTGTCATTCATTCTTAATCCACTCTCCTCCGTCCACTTGGGTAAAATTAACAAAAAAAGTAAATCAAGCAAGAAAAAAAATAGAGTGAAGGAAGCAACCTTCATAACAAACAGAAACAAATAAAATTGAAATTAAAGTGGTTAAACTTTATGTGTGTGGCGAGAACGATATGGAGGTAACGTTGAGAAAACATGCTACCAGACCATCGCATTAAATCATAAAGACGCTAAAGTTTTACCTTGAACAAGTCTTATCAAAATATTTGGATGTCGCTTGACAAAATTTAAGATGTACGGATACCTTCAAAATGTCATTTTCGTCAAAATTTTCAATGTTTGAGTTTCAAAGTTATTTTAAAATATGATTTTTCTTTAAAATGGTTTTCAAATTTTGTTTCCATCTTATTTAGAACATAGGTTATGGGGGTTTGAATTTTACTAGATCGCTATTTTTTTTAAACCAGAAATCTGCATTCCTGAAGGTAAAATAAATGTTTGTTTACATTTTTATTTTGAAAAATATGGTTAAAATATAAATAGGATATTTATACCCTTTAAAATATTAATTTGAATTTTCGGAATCTTCAATATAATTGGCAACAGGGTTTTACTTATAATTTTTATCTCCAGAACGTGGCAGGAAAAGAGTGCGTTATTGTTCGTTTACATTTACTTAATACGTAGCTCTTTATAAGTTTCTGTTTCCTCCTTTTACATTGCTGAAAACTTTATTTAAAATGGGCAATGCTAAACGTAGAATTAGTGCAAAGAGAAAACGCCAATTTTGAGGCAATGGTTCTACCAAAAATCATTCAAAAAAAAATAGCTCAACATCTACCAACGCCACTTGATCAAAAATAAAATGCCTGCCGTTTTTGAAGAAATGGCAGAATAGGAAAGCAAACCACTTACTGGTAACAGTGTTATGGACATAGAAGTCCTTTTAATTTCTTTGAAACATCTTGCTCAAGATTTTTCAAAGGTTTACTGCTTTCCGAAGATTCCAGATATGGTTTGTGCTCAAATTTGGTGTTACAAGGTATAAACATTGTGACTTTTACTCAGGGGTTTTCTAGTTCAAAAAAAACTTTAAACTGTTCTGAAGTAAATACAAGATTTGTTTATGGTACGAGACAAATTGGGAATGGTTTTCCTGCTGGCTTTTAAGTAATGTGGTGCGTTAAATTTTCCCAGGCTCAGCAAAACTGCATACATTGATCACGGGAACAAACTCGTATCTATGATTTCAGAAGTTAGTGAACTATCAACGCAAAAGTAGCTTCTAAACTGTTAGTGCAACATCCTTCTAAAAATAAAATTGCTGAATGGCGTTACAGTTGATGGAACGGGGCAGCGTAGAGGTTACTCTTCCATGAATGGGTGTGTCGCAGCTTTGTCAGTTGACACTGGTAAAGTAGTAGACATTGAAATAATGTCGTCATATTGTCCCACCTGCAGAAAGATTTCTAAAATGCCTAGAAGCATAGAATTTGAAACTTTTGCAGCAGATCACGTGTACCATAGCAATTTTCAAGGTTCTGCGTTAAAAATAGAAGCTGTTTGTACTACTAGAATTTTCCAACGTTCTACAGTCAAACGAGGCCTTATTATGGTGACAGGGATTCTAAGGGCTTAATCTGTGTCAAAGATACTTATGGGAAAGATAGCGTTGCAAAATTTGAATGTATTGGTTATTTTCAAAAGAGAGAAGGTGTGAGATTGCGCAAACTAAAATCGAAAAATAAAAATCTGTCTGGTAAAGGCAAACTCCGACTCTTATTGACCAATTGCAAAACTATTATGGGATTGCTGTTCTTAGCAATGTTGGAAACCTATCCAGTCTTCAGCAAAATGTTATTGTGGCCGTTACATTTCTCATCAAGTGTCGGGAAACCAATGCATGGACAGTGTTCCATCGAAAAAGATGGTTGGTGCCACAACCAGCGAGCACCGTCTTGTGGAAAAAGAATATAAAGGTTTAACAAATGAAATGCTAAACATAATTAAGCATACATATTAGAATTATGTACCAAAGAACTGCTTACTAAATACCTGCATGGTCAGATTAGTGTTTTAATAACATAGGGCAGAGAGCACCGAAAGAAGTTTTCGTGTGCCTCAAAACTTGAAAATATGGTGCATTGGATGCTGTGATCCAATTTAATGATCGATATAAAAGTTTTGTTGACATTTAAGAAAAAAAACTTAATATAACTCCTGGTTATTTTACTTTATCATACAAATATCTTGACATCTATAGAATTAATGATGCAGAACGACATTCAACACCAAATGTAAAGCAGCGTAGAAAAATTTTAAGAGCATCAAGGAGAAAAAAACCAATGTTTTAGAGAGTTAAGAAGGTGTTTTATAAATCAGGAGTATTTTAAGCATATCTAATTGTGTTTAATATTAAAAGTTGCAATTGAAAAATTTCCGATTTAACTCAAAATGAATTTTAACGTATGGACAACCAATAACGTAAATAGCAGGAGAAGTTGTAAACCAAATAAGTTTTTTTTTATAAGTACATTGGTTTTATAGATTTAAGGAACCCCCTTACTACTTTCATAATTATATAATTGATGTTTTTAGTAACCAAGGTATATATCATGCTCGTAATAATTTTTAATGACTGCTCAATATTCTTTTACTCTAACCTTAATAAAAAATGTAATAAATTTATTATCAGGAAAATTGTATCAGACCTAAATATGTTACAATGATCAACATCAAATTTACATAAAAGGGATATTTTTGTTTACATTTGAATTATGTGCGTTATTCTAATTTAATTACCATTTACACGATGTTTTTCTCTCATTTTTTGTACTAAAAGTAGCATACTAAATGTGTTTTTCAGAGTTTTAAGTTATATTTCATCAGTAAAAAAGTAACTTAGAAGAAATTTTTTTAAAGCGTAGTATTTTTTATTAATACCTTAACCTAGAAACCTATTGATGAGATCACAAAGAGTGTTAGAAGTTATTGATCTTGAAATGATCGGCAGGAGCAAAGTGGGGTTGAAGTAAAGGAACTCTAAATCCGACTTGCCACATGTACGTAAAACCGGTTATGACATTGTTCTGAAGCACTTATTCCATGTGCTAAAGCACAGATGGCTGCTTTGAAGACTACGCAAAAACAGGAGCTGTTAAAATAACCCCTACTAAAGCCATGTTGTTTCAAACTAGAAACCACATATTGAAGCATTTATTCAGCAGAAGGCTTTGTGTGTTTATTTGTAAAGTTAATTCGATTACCATAAGTTATTGGAGAAATTATAATAGCAGAAGACTAAAACCACACAAAACGGTTTATTTAAAAAGTAGTGAAAATTAGAGCATTTCAACATCAGGGATATGCCGGAAACTATGCACCTCCACTTTATCATTTAATACCATTGACAAAGGGAAGAATGGATACGAAATCCAGAATTCAGATTTAGTTTTAAAAGCCCTTGTTTAGAAACTAAATACCAGATATCCACAGTGATTGGCTTCATATATATGATTGATCACGATTGGATTTGGATGAATGAGTAAGTGAGCGAAGATTAACGTCGCACTGTTCAGCTGCACGAGGGCTTTTGGCGACGGACCACGTAATTTTGAACCATGGTCAAGTGACGTGGACGACACCTGAGCTGGCACCCCCCCTCACCTAACTACCACACCACACCAGCGGGAGGACATTTCAGCTCTCAATAGATTTAGCGTGCATCGCTGCCCTACACGGCGGGTCTTCAGTGGTATTGGGCTCGAACTCGTGACAAAGCCAGCCACGTTGCGATGCCTATACCACTCTGCTACCGCGGCCACTGGATCTGGATGAAAGTGAAGGCACTAGGAATTTTTCTGAACTATTGGCGTCTTATCTAAACATGGGTCCCCACACAACTGCGTGTAAGTAGAAGCCTTAAGAACTATTCATAAATTGTTCAGAAGGAATGCTTTCGAGAGAATGTAGTTATATTTTCCAACTCTATTTCTGCAATACAAGTTATAACATCTCTGGATTTTTCAGACTATTCGAATACAAAATTATATAGAGAATCTGTTTTCGACCTTATAAAATAATTTTACAAGGTGTTCTTTTTCATTGAGATATCTACGGAAATGAGATCCAATTTTCTCGCTAAAATGGGTGCTGTTTTCCAGTGTTTTCAGAGAGGAATCCCGCAATCTTACATGTTAAAAATAAAGTAAAGAGTAAAAGTAAAGTAAAATAAAGTCAAGTCAAGTCTCGTATGCTAAAAATAAACTTGTATATTAAAAATAAAGTAAAGAAGCTTCAATAAAACTTTCCACATGAAAGCATTTGTGATCAGTCTTTGAGAAAGACGTTAAATGAGATCCCAGATCTCTCGAGACTGCATGCGCCTGTTGCCTTCAAGCTGGAAACTGGACACAACTGCCTTACCGGTCACCTATACAGACTAAAAATCCTTCCCTCTCTAAATTGTGTTTTGTGCAGAGAAAATTCCTTAATGAATGCTGAACATTTGGAGATTTGCCCTGTAGTCTCTGGTAAAATTTACGATCGATTCTGGATAGCCCAAAGCAGTTACAAGCTCTGTAATCGGGTTGATCGCGATTTTGTGCATCCTCCGTTTTATTGTTTCTCCATGTATGTTTACGTGAAGTGTTTTCACTCCAGCTCTAATGATGTATTCATTAAGTGCTGCTGCTAGAAATATTAGGTTGGGGGGAAAACCCATTATTTTTGCAAGAAATTCAAGACTTTAACATATTTCGGTTTGTTTGATTTGGGTCAAATATGCACAGTTTGTAGTATAATTTATGAAACTGCTTTTAAAATTGCAATAATGTATCTCTCGTAGAAGTCTTGGTCCTTATTGGCCAAGAACTCTAGTAATCGATTTCCCCAATCTTCTCTTGATCCCAATTTCTTATCACTCGGGAAGTTTTGCAATGCGAGAAAAAGGTAGTAATCACTTTGTTCCAGATCAGGATTGTATGGTGGATACATTAAATCTTCCCAACCCAGCTCCCAGATTTTCTGGCGAGTCGCTACAGACGTGTGTGGCCTAACATTGTCCCGATAGAATACATCACCTCTTCTGTTTGCCAATTCTGGCCAATCGCTAGCTTCAAATTGTCCAATTGTTGACAGTAGATCTCTTAATTTAGTGTTTGGTCATACAGAAGCAACTAAAAAATTATTCCTTTCCAGTCCCATCAAATACAAAGTAGAACCTCTACGGCCGTTACTCCTGGTGTAGCCATCATTTGAGCTGCTTCACTACGCTTTGACCACGATCATTTTTGCACAATATAATCGTATGGGAACCCATTTCTCATCCCCAGTCACCATCCGCTTAAGAAATTGGTCAGTTTTATTTTGTTTGGCCAAGGCATCGTAGTTGAAAATTCGGCCCATCATGTTTTTTTGATGTTAATTGGTGTGCACACAAACATAGAACCTTTTTGAATCCAAACTTGTGCAAATAGCTTACAACTGTTTTATGGTCGATCTGTAGCTCTTTGACGATGCTACGACTACTAACATGCCAGTCAACTTTGATTATTTCTGTGATTTTATAGATATTTTCGACAACAGTCCTGCCTGTGCGAGGTGCATCTTTAAAACATCAAAAAGTCTGAACGGAATCGACGAAACCAAAATTGCACGAAATTATCTGTTACATCGGCATCATAAACACCAATCGCAATTTCAGCTGCCTGGATTGCATTTTCGCCTTTATCAAAGAAAAACTAAAATGTACCAAATTTTCTCTTCGTTGATTTCCATTTTAACACCCTGTAACTACCAACTGAATAGACCAAACAAAAAACAGCAAAAGAATTTTAGTGTGAAATGTCACCTTGAAAACGAGCATAAATATGAAATTGTTTGATCGGTATTTCTAGATATCGACACTACAGCAATCTACCTAAAAAATAATGGATTACTTTTTCCAAAACCTAATAAAAAAGGTTTGTAAAATTTATGTCTAGTCAAATAATGCTTCCTTTCAGATAATAAATCTGAATAGGCAGGGAATATGGTCCATTGAGAACACTGTACAGCGACACATTGATGTAGTATGTCTAATGAAACTACACACTTAGATGTAAAAAAGGAATTTGAATAGGCAACAATCAGCATAAAGTTAAAATTACATAACCATAAGTACAGTACGGTACATTTCTTAACCTTCTTTTACAGCATTGCGCAGCATAACAAAATTTCACTAGGAAATGCATTCAACTGCACAACATCCCTAAAAATATAACTTAACATATCGACGTATAAAAAGCACCAAAATACCAACAAATTAAATCCTTTCAACTGGCCTTTCCCCCTATCTACATAATTGCTTCAAAAAAATATTTTGAATTGAAGACATCTACCATAAATAGAAAACACAGCTTCCTTCATCTACATATCTCGTAACCATTCGTCACAAAGTTTCACATCTAGCACAATATCATAGCTCAATGATGGTATGTCAAAATCTAATCTCCGTAAATAAATTCATACATCGCACAGCATCAAAGAACAATATCGCAACACATCAGAATGATACATATAACTCAATCTAGTAATTATAGTCACACTATCATAGCTCATTTCTTTACTGCGTTCAATCTCTACATACATTAGAGGTTGACAAAGAATAACCGAACGCATAAATATCACAATTTTCAAATAAACTTTCCGATCCCTGCTAACAGTATTTCTCGTCCGGACTAAATGGCACTGGTATACACAAATGTCAAAAATAATTTGCCGTTATCATTTTCCATCAAAAAAATCTCCGGAAATCCTTTCCGTGTGCAATACCATACTTGTTCTAAACTATATAGTATTTCGAATATCCAGACATAGAGATCGGAATCAATTTGAAAATATTCAACATTGTATTTTTTTTTATTCCAAATCATAATGCAGTGGTTCGAATATCCGGATACAGCGGCTGCAACCGATTTGAAAATATTAAAAGGGCACAAGATTTATCCGAGTAATACCTAGCAAGTAAATAATCAAGATTAAAAATGCAAAATAAATGTAGAATATATTAATCATAACGGACAAAAACATCAAGAGTGTTAGAGGAAATTACATTTACCGATTATCGAGGTTTTAGTTTTTCCCCACACAAGAATGATTACAAGCAACAGACGTCTAATAATAGACTAGAATGTATAGTTCAAAAATTTACACATTCTATGCAAGAATGATATTTATAAATATTTGAAAGAATGCGAGTTATCAAATCATGTTCACTATGACATTTTGCACAAAAAAAATCTGGACGAAGAATAAAGCTGCGCTCTTGTTAACTGGTTAACCCCGAGTCATTTATTAAATATAACTTCACTAGAGAGTCAAATGGTTTGTAGATCGACGCATTATGTGAACAGATTTATTTCGAGGAATGAAATTGACCTCAGAATTTCAAGAAATCGACGCAAGTGTCTAATCACTTGCTTACGAAAGTGCCTACCTATCTTACAGATTTCTCAAACAAAATGATATACGAAGTATTTCCCGATTCTCACAAATGTATGATTACAATGTCGCAAACTGTTCTATAGACAACTTTTAGTTCTACACGAAAGGTACGGCAGGATTGTTTGAATTTTAGATTCACAGGAAGCATTTCAGGCAATACATTCTCTTGAGAAGACCTTTTCGGAAGAGATATTTTGCCAACGAAACTCTATTGGATTTCAGGAGATACATAATAAAAAGCAGTTATGTATGGATTCCTAGTCTCCGAAAATGAGCTGTCGGACTTTTTTGCTCGAAATTTAACCCATACACAATTGCTGCATCCATGTAACCATAGAAAGTCCTACCATTCTATAAAGTTCTATATTAAATACATTACGAACATGAGCTCACAAAAAGTCACGGGGACCAATTAAAAGGCAAAAACTGGGTCGAGGAGGACTCGTACTGTACCGTATAAAACACTGTAAAGCTGTGACCTGTTTCTGTTTAATGACTACTTCGAAGATCCTTTACATCGCATAGGAGTTAATGACCATTCTTACTGAACAGAAGAAACACCATAGGAAGAGAAAACATTTCCAACTTTGTGTAAGGTACTCCACGGAGTTTACTTTGAGATTGCTGGATACTGGGGTGATATGCGCGAATTTGTCACTTCTACTCGTGGTTTTTGTCCCCTCTTATTTGTGTTCATCTGGGTTTTTCCTTTTGTATTGCATTTTTGCCGATTTCCTGCCGTTAGAAATCAAAAGAAATTCTACAGACTTTAAGTTTCAATTAAGGTTGATGTTAAAAAGTGTCGATCTCGTCATACTTATTGTCGTGAATAATAGGAACCAGCTGATCTGAGTGGGTAGAGCGTAGTTACAAATCTTCTGACTTATTCGATTGAGGTGCTTTAACTTTCTTCGGACAATTTTAAAGATTTCACATTTCCGTTGATTTAATATGAAGCTTGTTTTCAATTGAAATTATAAAAATAAACTCAGAATACAGCCAAGCTTTATTTATTGTACAGAACAAAATCAGTTTCTCCGCGTGCTGACCGGAGTATAGTACCAACGTAAGCTCATGCATGTCGTAAAAGGCGATTAAAATGAGCAGAAGTCCATACTCTCAAGGCTCTGGTAACACTCAATTATGACAAGTGCAATATATTGCTACATTAATAATGCTACAGCGTCCGGGCTAGCCGACGTGTTGTGTTCTTATGTCCGGGACCACTGCGAGAAGTATGCCTAATAGGACACTGAATATTCTTCAGCTCAACATTAATGGAACTCAGAGGAAAATTGACGAACTTTCTTGTCTCCATGACAACAATGCTCATGTTGCTTGTCTTCACGAGACTAAACTCAATCCCAATTTGAATCACAAGATCTAGGAATATACAGAATTACGGAGGGACCGAATGAAAAGCACTGGAGGAGATTTAGCAATTCTGATTAAAACCCCAACAATCAACTACACCGGGGTTTTACTATCTAGAACCTTACCAACAAATAGCGAAACAGAAGTCCCTGCAATCAAACTAGACTTACCTGGTGGTACAGTTAAAATAGTCAATGTATACCATCCTGATACATCGGAAATTAACAGGTATTATTAAGGATCTTTGCTCTTCTCCTTCAGACCTTAAAATTCTAGGTGATTAAAATGCCGAAAGTCCTTCCTGGGGATGCCCCATTTGAACAAAAATTGTGAACGTATGGACTTACTCAGTGACCTAAATCTTTCAACACTAAATACGGGAGAAAATACCTATATCTCCAAACCCAATGGCACGCCTCTGCACTCGACATCACAGCAGTGAATCTCTCGAGCCTTGATAAAGCAAAATTGAAAGTTTTTAAGTGCGCTATTTGTGATTATTTCCTAATCATAACAAGTCTTTATTTGATTATAGATTCTCCACCTCAAAATACGAGGTCTTCGAACTTCTGTAAAGCCAATGGGAACCAGTTCACTGAGTGCCTAGAGACCTACTGCACACAGATAACAGCCAGCGGAGACCTGGAGACCCTTACTCAGAAGTTCATATCCGGTGTACAGAAAGCAGCCAAAGCCTCCATTTCAAGAGGATGGAGAAAAACAATTTGGGGCCCTATTGGAGAGATAACATAGACGAACTAAGAAAAAGATGCGACCAGACATGAGCTTGAGAAGAATAGTGATGAAAACAGAAGAAATCTTATAGATATCAGCCGCAAAGTTGAAGACAAGATCACTGCATGCAAACGGAAAAACTAAACGATCTTTGCGGCAGGCTGGATCCAAGGAAAGATTACCATCACTGGTGAGTAATCAATGTCCTCAATTACCACTGCAATCAACAAAATAGACAAACTTCCAATGCATTACCTCAGATGGATATACATCCAAGACTGACAGGAAGACTACAAACCTACTGGCCCAACATTAACAGGCAAGCAGGCTGAGTTTTAGCAGAGAAGATAGAAAACAAAGAAAAATCTATTGACTGGTTTTAAATCAAAGTAAATCCTACAGCCAAAAAGATTATTTTTCTAATGATATTACTTTGGAAGAACTTGATAGCGCAATTAGTAGCCTTTACCTAAGTCTTCGGGTATCGACCTCATCTTTGGTTCGATGATGAAATATTTTGGTGTTCTTGCCAGAAGAATTCTTCAGATTTTGAACCTATCCTGGAGTACTGGCGAACAACCCACTATCTGTAAAGTGTCATTATCCCTATTCTTACACCTGGTAAGAATACAGCAAGCTGTAAAAACGTCTCGCCCATTACCCTAACAAGCACCTTATGCAAAAAATAATTCATTCTCGTATCATGAATTGGCTCATCAAGCGGAAACTACACTTTTACCAAACGGCTTATAGAGCCCAGCATAGGGCTGTCGATCAACTTTTCTATCTAGAACAATCAATCATTGATTTCAAGAAAAACTACGGCGGTTTTCCTTGATTTTCCTGTAAACTTTGACAGAGTTTGGAGACAATGACTCATTGAAATTTTGCATTCCTTAGGTATCTCAAGTAATATCCTACTGTGGATCAACGACTTTATAAGATAGAAAATTTGAGGTGAGGGTTAATAGAAATTTCTCTCTAGGACACAGATCTTAAGCAGGCGTTTCCCAGATCAGTCCTTAGCCCATTCCTTTTTCTTCTCTAGAGGAACACTGTCGATGATCAGATTAATGAAGATAAAATAACCTGCTATGTAGATGACATTGTTATGTCAGTATGTTAGTTTCGAAGAGCAATCTCCAAAAATGTACTGAACGAAAACCTCACATTGAAGACTGGGCTAAACAGCTGATAAATCCAGATAGAACCAAATAATGTGTTTTCTACTGACAGGAGAAGCAGGGCAACCTTTCTCTTCGAATATACACTGGTGTGCAAAAATTAAGGACGAAGTCGAAAAATTAGCATATCAGCTAAACGAAGAGGCAGAGCGGACAGAAAGACCAATCAGGAGATTAAGTAAGGTGATGTATGGTAACACATGCGCAGATATGCAGGTAGACGTAATGGGGGAGTGTCTGAGTAGTATAAAGCATGTTGTCAGTGTAAGATCAGTATTTCTGGCAAAGAGATTGCACGCCGTATAGCAGTTAAAATCACACCGAGTTGCTGCTTCAGCGAGAAATGGCGAATAATCAATCGGTTTGACGACATCTGGATGCTTTTACCCGGGGTCGAATCATTGGGAGGTTGGAAGGCCGCATTGTGACAAGTGTGGCTGCAGCGTTCGGAATTGCTCACAGCATCATTTCACGACTTGAGACAATTTCAAACTACAGGAAACAGCTATCCGGGGTTCTCCGGGGTTCAGTAGTGGTCGTCCACGAGGAACCACACCAGCAAATGACCGGTACATTGTCTTACAGGCCAGAGGAAACAGGCGGCAGACAGCGGGAGAAATCACTAGACACACGACACAGGCAACTGGACGACCGATATCGCATTTTACCGTGGCCAGAAGACTGCACGGTGGTGGTCTGTTTGCACGACACCCTGTACGGTGTGTACCTTTAACGCCTGCCCATCGGAGAAGGCGTTCTCTGTGGTGCCGGGAACACCGGAATTGGAGAGACAATGAATGGCGACGAGTACTCTTTACAGATGAGAGCAGATTCAGTTTGAGTAGCGATTCTCATCGCATACTCATCTGGAGAGAGCGGGGAAGTCGCAATCATCCCTCGAACATCATTGAAAGGGACAGGTATGAAGGTCGCGGTGTTCTCGTTTGGGGAGGCATCATGCTTGGTAGTCGTACAGACCTTCACATCTTTGACGCAGGTTCAGTCAACGGGACCCGTTATTGTAACGAGATTCTTCTTCCATATGTGCGTCTTTTTAGAGGCGCTATGGTCTGCAGTTCCTTTTCATGGACGACAATGCACCATGTCATCGCACAGTAGATGCCGAACAGCTCTTAGAGAGTGAGGATATTGAACGTATAGATTGGCCGGCACGATCTCCGGATCTCAATCCCATCGAGCATGTATGGGATTTTCTAGGCAGATGCTTTGCAGCTCGTACCTTACCACCAGTAACGATTCGGGAGCTTCGATTGGCGCTGCAAGACGAATGGGCAGCAATACCTCACCAACTTATTGACACCCTCATTCTCAGCATGGGCAGACGCTGTGAAACCTGCCTAGCAGTCAGGGGAGATCATATCCCCTACTAAAGACCGGATGTTTCATGCTGGTCATCACAGGGATGTTTCGGCCTTCAGTCACATTGCGTTCCATGCTACTTTTTCAATCAAGCTTCTTTTTATCCCTCTGATTTCTCTTTTAGTAAGTGTTGCTTACATTACACATGTCATTACGTATTGGGGATCTTACTGTATTAAATGTGTTGATTTGGAAAGCTTTTGGGTTGAGTCCTAGGAGGACCTACTTTTGGTCGCCAAATTTTGGCAATAAAGGTTACAATATGGTAAACCTTCCATTTCAAAAAATTTGGATTTTCAAATCACCGAAAAAAATGGCAACCCTAAAAAAAGTTCAACGTTTTTCACCTTTCCCGAATAAACGTCATTTTGACATTTGACTTTGCTGGAGAAGGTTTGCTCTCCATCGTTGTTAAGAATGGCGTGTGAAAGGAAATTATTTGAAAGCGAGGCTACGACAGGTTTCTTTGTGCTCCTGGGCACAAAGGGGCAGAAAGACGTTATAATGGTGCATGAAAGCTAATTTAATTGCTTCTCGTTATGAATGTCCGAGGTGTAAAAAAAATATGAGTTTGCAAAAGCGAACGGTTGACGGCTACGAATGTCGTTGCCGCAACCAGTCGAAAGATAATCGCCACGACGTCGTTCGGAGTGTGAGAAAGGGCACTTGGTTTAGCGAAAGCAAACTTGCTATAACTATTATCTTGCGTTTGACGAGATATTGGTTTGGTAAGAGCATGAATCCATTGAAGGCACCTGGTCTTCAATTAAAAAGGGCCTTCATAAAGCACACTTCAAGGGTCAATTTGATTCTTACCTTGCGGAATACATGTGGCGGCGATCTAACGGTCACAAGTTGGTGGATGAGAATTTTCATAAATTCCTTGCATCCATCGCAAGGGTGTATCCACCAACAGATCATGACGAAATGAAAGCGTAAGGTATAAGTGCTTTTTAACATTTTTTAAAATGATTTCATGCATTTCTTCGATTTTATCTTTGCGAAACGCCCCTTTCGACCTTTTTAAAAATGTAAATCATGTTGTACACACTGGTTTTAGAATGCTTTTTTAAAATTAATTTCATTGCTTTCTCCGTTTTTTTTTCTTTATATAATGATTAATGCATTTATTCGATTTCATCTTTGTGAAACGCCCATTTCATCCCCTTCTCCCCCTGCTGACGCATGCGCTTCCCAAGAGTTTTTCGTCATTGACGCCTTTTTGAAAACCTTCAATTTGGCGCTTTTTGGCGAAAACTTTTTGGCGCCAAAAACAGCAGTGGGTCCTCCTAGGATTTTACCAGCTTTTGTACAAAGTTATATTGAAAAAGTCTCGACCTTAATTTTTGCACACCAGTGTAGGTTAAATACCTCAATTGTTGAAAACATTTGCGATCCCAAATACCTCGGCTTAACGCTAGATGCGGAATTGAGGTTTAACAAGCATATAGAGAATATATCGCAAAAGACTGAAAAAGTTCACTATTCTTCGAAAATTCTGCAGTTCGACTTGGGGTTGCAAACCAAAGACGCTTCTAAACACCTTTACTGCACTTATCAGACCAATCCTCTAATATGCAGCACCCGTTTGGACTCCATTAGCTTCCCCTCAAAGAAAGACTCTTTTCAGTAAAGGGCATCCAAAATTATCATCGGAGCCGTGTCTTAGACAAATAATGCGATAGAGAATGAGTGTGGTCTACCACCATTGAAAGGTAGAAGGAAACTTGCCACTATTAAATTTACAAACAAAATAAGCAGCGGTGAACAACATGTCTCCAACATTACTTTTTGCTCCTGGACAGCTAAGAATAGGCTGAAGAGATACTTGACTTTCAATTTGATAAAGACATAAGAAACGACATTAACTTGAATCACACAAGTCTTGACATCATTCAAGAATCTTGTTTTCCAGTCAAACCACCTCCCTTTGCCAAAATAGTTTTGGACCTTCTTGAACCTTGTACGAAAAAGGAACCCAAAGCACAATTAATAGGAAGGGCATGGACACAATTATCTGCCTTGCGAGACCTCGTTTAGTAACTGCCTACACCAACATAAGACTCGGAGTGCAATAGGGGTGGATCTGGTGTCTCCGTTAAGTACCCAGATAATACAACTTCAGAGCACAAAGTCTCTACAAGGTAAATTGCTTCCAACTTCACGTGTGAACTTATATCAAATAGGACCGTCCTAGATATTTACCTTACACGGACAAATATGGCCATTTCCGATGGTATTATCCTGCTCTGATTGTAAAAGGGTGTTTTTAGAGGTATAGAACTTTAAATTGCAATAAAACAACGATGTATTATTCGATTGACATGAATGTTTTTTTATTCGAGAGATAATCTTGTGGCATTACATTTTAAATATGATTTCTGGCATAGGACTGCCACGGCTGGCTCGGATGTAGTCCAATCTGGACGTCCAATTTTCGATGACTTTTTCCAACATTTGTGGCATATATCGGATGTAACATGGCGAATGTTGTCTTCCAAATGGTCAAGCGTTTGTGGCTTATCCGCATAGATCAATGACTTTACATAGCCCCACAGAAAATAGTCTAGCGGTGTTAAATCACAACATCTTGGAGGCCAATTCACAGGTCCAACATGTGAAATTAGGTGGTCACCAAACGCGTCTTTCAATAAATCGATTGTGGCACGAGCTGTGTGACATGTTGCGTCGTCTTGTTGGAACCACAGCTCCTGGACATCATGATTGTTCAATTCAGGAATGAAATTGTTAGTAATCATGGCTCTATACCGATCACCATTGACTGTAACGTTGTGGCCTTCATCGTTTTTGAAGGATTCCACCAGCCCATAAAGCGCACCAAACAGTCAGTTTTTCTGGATGTAACGGTGTTTCGACATACACTTGTGGATTAGCTTCACTCCAAATGCGGCAGTTTTGTTTGTTGACGTAGCCATTCAACCAGAAGTGCGCTTCATCGCTAAACAAAATTCTCTTATGAAAATTGGGAACAACGGCAATCTCGTTTTGGGCCTATTCGACGAATCTATGCCTTGTTTGATCATATTTAAAATGCAATGCCACAAGATTATCTTTTGAACAAAAAAAAAAATTCATGTCAATCGAATAATACATCGTTGTTTTATTGCAATTTAAAGTTCTATACCTCTAAAAAACACCCTATACATCTGCTCTTGAGGCCATCAAGGAAGGAAAAATTGGGCTCACCCAAGAAATCAATTAACTTCTATTCTCCATTGGTGCATTGGGCAAATTATGTATCTTCTAGTGGATCCCTGCCCATGTTGATATCGAAGGGTACGAGATGGACGATTTCCTTGCCAATGAAGCCAGAACACTTGAGCCTCTAACTTCATCTATGGTCGTTGATGCCAACTCAATAACTAAAACAAAAGTTGTGCTCAACCCCAAGAAAAAGGTATCGTTGCCAGAATTTAACTATAACCGAGAACTTACGTCAACAATGACTACACTAAGGATGGAGTATTTTAAGGACACTGATATTCTGCCCGATGGTTCTAGATCATGCGAAATATAGGTAGTACCCAGGCGCATAACTGGATACCAAACACTTTTAGCTGCCCTTCCATTGTTTGTGCCTTTTGTAATATAGACGGTGACTGCAGCATGGATATTCTGTACTCGTATCGGGCCATGGATGTTGCTACGGCAGTGATTCACGCCTTTGGCAATATCCGACTATCTTTGTTTTTTTTATTAAATGCCCTGCATTTTGTCGTACACGACAACAAAACCAGTGGCAAAAGCTCGGAATCAGTTGAAAACTTTCTTTAAAAGGTTGTGTTAATCTTGAACCAGACTTCAGCGTTAAGGGTGCTATGGTTTTTCAAGGAGGATTTAGAATCTATCTTTGCTTCGACTAGTTGTGTCGTTTTCTAGGATTTCCTCCCGAAAATTAGGAGTTTTCGATAGTATATTTTCAGTCTCTTATTTTAATGTGGTAATTCAATTTGGTTAAGATTGCTTTATTGAAGTTTATAGATTATCAATAAATCTAGGAAAAGACTAATTATTTGATTCATACCACACGCACACAAGCAGTAATACCAGTATCTACTATCATTTTTATAACAAGGATATCCAAAATCCCTCGCTTTCGCAGAAACGTAAAGTCATATTTAATAGATGCAATACTAGACAAATTATTCACAGATCAGTATATTATCTGGATAGATTTATTTAGAGGAAAAATTGACTAGAGTATTTTTCAAAAGATTTGGAGCAATTGAAGCATCTCATGCTTATGAGATGCATGATTATGAGAGTGCTTACCCACTTTCATCTAAATTTTTTTCCGAGAAACAGATGCAAGAGGCATTAACAAATTCAGTTATGGAATAAAGTATTCTACACATTTTGAAGTTTGAATTAGAGGTTAAAAGGTAGAATGGGTGGTCGATTGGAAAATTTTGGCAGTAAGAAACCGTCACCAAACTATGAAAGTATCTAGTTTTTCTGAAAAATTACTAAACAGCATTTCCACAGGTAGGAAAACCAATAGTAAGGAGAATTACAAATAATGCTTTTAAAACTAGTCATGGATTTGAATAAAGTTTAGACAGTATTTTCTTTCAAGAAAAAAAGCTTAAGTTAAATGCTTACAAAATTCTTAAATAAACGCCTATATTTGCTTAGAATTTCCTCAGATATAAACTATTTTGATGGCTTCGAGAGCGAGTAGGTGAATATTAACGCCGCACTATACAACTTACACGAGGGTTTTGATTGCTTCGAAAGAATGCAAAAACAAATTCGGATTGCTGACTTAGTGTATTCTTCTCCACACGAGCTCTAAAGTAAAAATTGAATTGATTGTCATTCCTCAAAACCTGAAGCATAGTTATCCTGCTCTCCTGGAACCAGGTGTCCTTTTGAACAAACCTAATACAATGCGGTATTCATTCTTATTTTTCGGAATACTCCCAAGTACATCCTTCAAATCCTTTTAAACAGAACGCAATGCGTTATCACATACTGCACGTTTTACAGTTGCAGCAATCTGTGCTTTACCGTTACAACACTGTACGCCAGTGCTTCTCAAACTTTCAATGTACGCGATCCAATATTCATAGTTTTCATCTCTCCCTCCATACAACAACAATCTATTGAATTCAATAATACTATACTTTGACGCTAAAGCTACAATACGGCTTTAACCTCTTATGTGCCATTGACATATTAACGTCTCGCTTAACCAAAGCATTAATTTTCTGAACGTATATACACTTCTTTCCGAAGTACGATCTTTCCTGGGCAGCGCTATCCATAAAATTATTCCGAAGGCTTTGGAATGCAATAAAAGGATCTTTAAAGTGATTGTGAAGAATTTACTTACTTCAGAGGATTGCTTATATATATATACATTTCTTTTTCTCTTCCCCTAAAAAACAGCAAAAAAAAAAGGATCGTCTGCTGATAAACTGTGGCATTGGAAAGTAAATCACGCAACTTTTAATCGGCAGTTAAAGAATTTTAAAACGAACAAATTATCAAGATTAGCGTTAATACAAGCC
>BMAU01015614.1:0-72071 GCA_019973935.1 Trichonephila clavipes
CTGAATTGCATAATATTTACTATATTTTACTTCATAATTTGTGATACGTTTTGAATGAAATTGAAAAATTCTTTTATTTCAATTTAATAGTCATGTTTTTCCTTTTTACATGTTTTATTTCCATTAAACTGATATGACACAAGGTATTTAAATAACTGAAAGATATTGGAGTTAATGCTGCGGAAAGATTATCTGAAGAAATATTTAAAAGAAATAACTGCTTGGAAATGTAATTTTCCCAATCGTTAAAAAGTCACATTGATATTGCTAATGGTGGGAGAAAATGATTTTATGTAAACGTCTCAATATAGAAAATGAACTGTTGGAAATATATATTTCAGTAAATAAACGTCATTAATTCAATATTAAAGCATTGCAAGACTGTGACTTTACATGTGTATTTAAAAAGGAAATATAATTATGCATTATTATTTATATAATCTTGAACAACAGTTCATCAAACCCTCTTTTTTGGAGCATATCCATATGCATAGTCTTGGGACTTTACGTTTCATTTTCATCCATGCATTTACTATGAAAATTACTCGTTTTACATGCATGTTATCTTTAAATTTGCTTTATCACTTTTGAGTTACCTTATATATTGCTAATTGCTTAAATTAAATTTATTTCATTAGTAACTACAAAATTAAAACAATATAATAAATTCCCAAATATTTTTTTGACTTCCATTTATACAAACAATTTATATTACTCGATTAGAAAACTATCTAAAAAATTCCTTATTTGTATTCCCAATTAAATTAAAACACACTTTTTGAACTATAGTGTATAAATTATACTACTTAATAAAATAAAATCGTTAGTGAGAAAAAAATATGCTTGAAATAATTCTTCATAATAACTTTGCACAACCTCTGACAATAAATTTCGGTGAATGGTCCTGTAACATTAACGTAGATGATATATTTACAAAAAGTTACCTAACTGTCCTTCGAAATCGTCTTCTACCATAATTATGCACATCTGAGATCTGCTCCTTGAAACTTTGCAAGGAGTCTCCTTTCGGGATGGAGTTCAAAATCCTCGTCACGTTTCGTTGATTCTTTTGAATACCTTCAATATCAATAACACGTTTTTCTAATCCCTAAATTCTGGTTAATAATTTGTCGCACGGATTCATGATTAATCTGCAATTCATCAGTTTCCATGCACATATTAAATTGACGATTTTTAGTGATTAATCTCCACACATTCTCAATGTTTTCGTCACTGATGGAGTTCACCAGTCTTCTGCTACGGGGGTTGTCAGAAATACCTCCCCTGCTTTTCCAAAACGGGTGAATCACTCGTACACACACATTATGTACAGTGCTTGATCTTCATAAACAAGTACCAACACCGCATAAGTTTCTTTTTGTGCCTTACCAAGCTTAAAACAAAACATTTAATTCATCTTTTTTCGTTCATTTTTCTATTTTCAGTTAAGAACCAACCTACTAAACAAGCCCTTTGTAAACTAAGTCTTACACGGAACAGAAATGAGTCTCAACTGAACAACGGGGAAGGGGGGTAGATGGTCAAAACACCTGATTTTATTTTACCAGGGTTGTCAGATCGGCCGTTCTGACATCATCCACCGAGGTTTATTACCAGTGGTTGTATAAAAGCATACTATTTACTAAAAAAAAAAAAAAAAACAAAAAAAACAAAAAAACTGCACAGTGATATTGGTTTTAAAGTCAGTTTAAAATGCTATCAGAAAGTAAGGAAGTTTTCTGTTTCAAATTATACATCTCTTATGGCTCACTCCGTCGAATACTCAGGACTCAATCACAACACAGTTTTTAGTGGACTGGTGTATATTTATTTGTCGCAACTTCTTACATTCATATCAGAATTGCTGGGCATGCGCAGTTCAGGCAGCGCTATTGCGCTTGCACAAACATTCCGCCCGGCATTGCAATGTTACAACATTCAATAAGTTTCTTGGCTTTTTAAAATATTGTTATATTAAAATGTAACACTATTAAAATAATTATAAATCAGAAAGAATTCACTAAAATGCACACAATTTGCTAAAAGGTTAATTACAGTAATTTAAAAATAAGTAAAATCTTGTAACACAAAAAGAAAGAAATTCATTCTCTCAGGGACAAGACACAAATTTTAGAAATAGGTCTTTTGACTACACCAGTACCCTGGGGGACACGGTAACCCTGCAAGGGGACCAGGAACATATTAAAAACAAAGGTTTAAAGAAGTAATTTTTTGGAATGAAGTAAAACAAAATGCTTTCTAACATAAAAAAAAACATTTACACCGATATGATTTATTTTTATCATCTGGAAATCATCAAAAATAAAAGATTCCAATTCAAACACTCATTAGCCATCGTTGATCCTATAACCGAATTAAAAATATTTTGTTTGCTTTAATGTAATCCCACGATCAGAGATTTTTTGTTACGTTTCTTTTAACCTAAAATATTACTTTAGCTGACCTTCAAACTTACTGATACGGTTATTTCCGTCCTTTTTTCATAGGGAAGTTGTAAATATATATAATATATTTCTGTTTCAGCTTTTTCCATGTGAAAGAGTTTTATGATATATGGATAAGCATATTGCGCACTCTGAAGAAATATTAGGCCAAGATTTATTTTTATGAGTATTCTGAAACATGTAATGCATGATGAAAAACGTTTTACACAATTATTTTTAGAGCCTGATACACTTTCCCCATGACAAATTTTGTGGTTTTGATTGCTGTGTTGTACGACTTTTAATGGTTTATTAATGTAAATGAGCAGACTATTTAAAAATTTGGCATCTGTGATTCCTATTGAAGGAAATTGAAACTGATCAAGCAGTTGGAGAACCTACTGAAATAATACAAATTAATCAAGATAGCGAAAGTAAATATGATAAAAGCGTTAGACATTAAACGTTTGAGTTGATTTGAAAATTTCAAATGCGGCTTAAAGATCTTTATGGAAAGACTATGACCCGTATTGTAGCACTTCGCCTTGTCAAAAAGAAAGAGTTCAAAATGCTATTTGTTGATCATCAAACAACAACAAAACTACAAAAACGTGAACAAAATATGAGTTTTACTGTAAAATAACGTTCCTGTGTTGTTAGCGAAAAGTGTCTGTGATTTATGTCTTTTATTAAGGACACGCACGTTTGGAACCTTTTCTTTAGTTTTATTGGAATTTTTTCTCTAATTTTGAAAGAAAAATTGAAAAGTCCTTGAAAGTAGGTAAATATTTTTCTCTTAATTAATGTATTCAATGGAATTGTAGATTTTATTGTGTATAGTAAAAATAATTATAAAGTAAATTATAGTTCTAAAACAAACTAAAAAACACGCTTTTATAGTGAATGGAACTAAAAATAAAAATAAAAATATATATTACTTAAAAGTAACATGTACAAAATTTAATATTTATCTTGCTAATTTGTACGGTTTATAATTATTGTAATATTGTAGCTTTAGCACCAAAGTGCACACACATTATTATTGCATTCAATAGATTATTATTTTTAGGGGGCGCGATAAAAGTTATGATTAAAAATTGTGTCACCAGTAGTGAAAGTTCAAGAACCATTGGAGTACACCATATTGAGTCTTGATTGTTACAACCCTAATTCGATTATCCTTTCCAGTAAATAATTCGATCACTCTACCCATTAGCTATTTATTGACTGCTAAGTTACCTCTTTAATAAGGACTAAATCACCCACTCTAGCGTTATCCTTTTCAAATTTCCATTTAGATCTCTGTTGAAGATTACTTAAGTAATTATTACTCCACCTTTTCCATATAGACTGCACAATTTTTGTTAATTTATAATGTTTAATCTATTTGTTTCTATATGTATTAAAGCCCTCGTGTAGCTGAACAGTGCGACGTTAATATTAACTCACTCAACTCACTCATTCTATATGTATTATATTTGGATCACTAATGGAAGTAATTGGTCTTCCAATTAAAAAGTGTGCCGGTGTCAAAACCGACAAATCATTTATATCTGTTGACAATGGGGTGAGAGGACGAGAAATCAAAATCCCCTCAATTTGCGTCATAATGGTTAGAAACTCTTCATAAGTAAACCTAGAATTGCCTGCCTCACGTTTAAAATGGAATTTGAACGACTTTACACCAGCTTCCCATAAGCCGCCAAAATTTGGTGTTCTGGGAAGGAGAAATTTCCAATTTATATTTTCATCTACTAAGAAACCAGCCAATTCAGGATCAGGATTTATCATTAGCTTGTACAATCTCTTAAGTTCGGCATTAGTTCCTATAAATGCTCTACCATTATCAGAAAATATTAGAAAGGGTCTTCCTCTTCTAGCAATAAATCTCTTTAATGAGGCAATAAATACCTGAGTTGTTAAATCCGACACTAATTCAAAATGTACATCTTTAGTGACAAAACACACAAAAATTGAAACATATGGCTTATACAAACTATTTTTACGTTGTTTGTTGCTCTTGATCCAAAACGGTCCAATAAAGTAAATACCACTGCAATCAAAAGGAAAATTTTCCCTTACTCTTTCTTTAGGCAAATTGTCCATTATTTATTCACGAGTTATAGGTTTCACTTTAAAACATACCTGAGCTATTGAGCTACAATCATGAACTATTTTACTACATACATTACGTCCTCTAAGAGGTCAAAATATCTGTTTTACTTGATATAGTAAGGCCTGTGGACCTAGATGGAGGTATTTTAAGTGAAAATATTCTACAATTAAATTCGTTAATTTATGATTACAAGGTAATATTTGCATTCAAAGTTCAAATCACTATTACAGTTTTTATCACCAACTCTCAAAACACCATCTTTATTTAAAAAAGGATTTAAACTTTTTATAAGACTTTCTGAAGACACTCTATTATTTTCTTTCAAACTCTTTATATCCCTTTTGAACTCCTGTAGTTGCCCAATCCTGAGATTAAGGTGGTTTCCGCTCGGTTTATTTCCTGAATATCTAAATGTCCTCTCCTCTTTTCTTCTCGGAATTTGCTAAGAACCTAAAAATAAAACTTAACATTCAAATTATTTTAGTGTACTTATTACTTATATTTAACAGGTCAGTCATAAATGTGAAGTTTGTTACATTTAAAGATTCCCTGAAAATCTTTCGTCGCTAAAAACGTAGGTCCATTCCACCACAAAGAATTGTGAAGACTGGACGGGTCGAGACCTCTTGATACGAGGTCAGTTGGGCTCTGTTCCAAAGAAACATGATGCCACTGATCTGCGTTAGTCAGGTATTGGATTGTGGGGACTCTATTTGCCACGAAGGATTTTAAGCAAGTTATAGGCTCCTTCTGGATCCAAGGCAAGACAATAATCGTGTCTCTGCACAGGTGCGGAAGGGGGTTCATTTGTAAGGCAATCTCAACTCTTTTCATTAGCTTTGCAAGAAGAACGGCGACACACAGCTGGAGTCGCGGTATTGTGACACTCTTGACAGGTGCTACTCTGATTTTGCTTGTTACAAGCTTCACTATTGTTGCGCTATCTGGTGATTGAGAACGGCAATATATCACTTATCCGTAATATTTCTCTGAAGCATCAGCAAAACCGTGAAGTTACACTCTTGTCGCTTGAGGATGCACAATATATTTATCAATGCAGATAATGCACTGTTGTAGTCCTTTAGGAAACGATGCCACTCTTTGGCTCTCTCAGAAGGCAACTCGTTGATACAGTCGATTTTAAGACTCCAAAGGCTCTGCATGAAGATCTTGGCTCTTGTGACAACTGGACCTAATATTCCTAATGGATCAAACAATCTAGCTATTGTCGAAAGGACACATCTCTTGCTGTAGGAATCTTTAAACTCCACTGCGATTTTAAAAATAAAACAATCATCTTGTGATTTCCAAGACACTCCTAACGTCTTGGTTTCAATTGGATTCTCGAACTCATAATCTCCGATGATGTTTAAAGCCAGTTCCGGATGACTACTACCCCACTTGTGCAATTCAATTCCTCCCTTTTTCAAGACACCGGAAAGTTGGTTCTTCAAGGCCTTAGCTCCCACTAAAGACGCAGCGTCGCAAAGAACGTCGTCCATATAAAAGTTCTCTCTAAGAACAGGTGCAGCCAAAGGAAAATTCTTCTCTTCATCTTTCGATAACTGCAGTAAAATTCATTATGCTAAAATAGATGCACTCACCGTGCCATATGTGAATGTTTTCATCTTAAAGGTTTTCACCGGATCCTCTGGACTTTCTTTCCACAAAATCCTAAGCAACGGCTGTTGGCTCTCATGGATGAGTATCATTCGGTACATCATCTTTACATCTGCCGTAAAGGCATAAGGATGCTCTCTAAATTTAATCATAATTGTAAAAAGGTCATTTTGAACCAATCATCCATTGTTTTGTATGGAATTCAACGATAACCCAGTACTTGTAGGATCGGTAGCATTAAAATCTTCCCTCAGCTTCGTTGTGCTCTTTTCTGGTCTAAGGATGCCATGGTGTGGCATATAATATGCAATCTTCGAGTTATCATTCTCTACGACAACTTCTTGTTTATCATAAATCATTAAATTTCCCACCTTTTCTGCCAATATATTTAAAAAAATCTCTGCTTTAAATTTATCCTCTACATTTTTTGTTTTAAAAACTTTTTCTAACGATTAAAAAAATAAATTATAGGCTTTTGTATTAGAAGGGATAGGTATTGTTAGAGTTTTGATACTTTTAATTAAGTTTTCAATATCAGATGGGACAGATTCGAAATGTTCACTTTTCTCTTGCACCGGGGGCAATTTACATTTAGCATTAGTTAACTCAAGCTTTTTCTTTAACTGTTTTAATTTAATTTTTTTAAATTCAATCTTGGCCTTTTCAGACCCTATTTTAAATTTTTCATGTTCAATTTTAGCGGCCCTTTCAGACTCTAATTTAAATTTTTTGTACAGTTTTAGAGGCCTTTTCCGCCAAAAGACCGTCAATTACACTTTGCAGAAACTCCTTATCAATTTCAAAGATTTCACTACTCTCAAAAAAATTTTTAATACAATAATTTTTGGATTCTGGGGTATGTCTAATCCCAGCTCCTCGGCGACCAGCAAAAGCTCGTCCCTTTTAAGACTTTTATTTGTGGACATTTTAAAACATAACATTAACTTGATATCAACTAAGAAGCAAGAAAATCGCTCCTACTTCGACTGATGAATTGCGCTGGACTCTCAAGACACAGAATGCTTCGGAAACTCAGTTTTTCCTCAGTTCACTTTTTGGTACACAATTTTATCTCATCACTGCACGCGGTTTTTCTCCGGATTTTACCGGACCAATGTTATGGCTCACTCCGTCGAATACTCAGGACTCAATCACAACACAGTTTTTAGTAGATTGGTGTATATATATTGCTCGCAACTTCTTACATTCATATCAGTATTGCTGGGCATGCGCAGTTCAGGCAGCGCTGTTGCGCTTGCGCAAACAAATTCTATTGAAGATTTTGTTAAATATTTTATAGTTTCTATTTTTATTGTTATTTAGAAAGATCAAAACGAAAATGTTAAAGGAAGTATCGAAACATGAGGAATATCACTTAAATTTTCTTTTGTATATTTAAACAATGTTATAAAACATGAACGTATGTTATGATTTTCAGTAGTCGCATTAAAGTAAAACAGCATGATACATGTAGTTTTTTAGGAAGAATATATTTTTTTAAAATTACTTTCGAACAATTAATAGTTTTGAAATATTTACAACATTTTTACTCTTGTTCAAGCATGATAGGGGAAGATAAAGAATTAAGTAACTCACATGAAGGATTAAGTAAGGTTCGATAAAAAATTGAAATTTCAATAACTTCCTAGGTTTTACAAAATAATTTATTGTGAAAACACAAAATGGAAATAGACAAACGCAATGGATAAAAATGCATGGCAATGAAAGGAGAATGTGATATTCACACTCAAGTTACGGAACACTAATCAATGTTTTTGTAAACAATTACATTTTAAAAAAATTCCACATCCAAAGATATTATTTAATCTAACTGTGGTAAATATCAGAATATAAGCAATAATTCCAAAAAAAGAAAACATTTAAAAAAGCTTTTTCTGGTAACAAAAAAAAAATCGGCAATTGCATTTTTTATTTTCTCGTTTAATTTGCAACATAATTATAAAAATATTCTGATGAATTAAAGCTGCATTTATGTATCTATTTTCAAATACTTTATGCTGAAAGCAAATATATTTTTTACAAATACAATTATTTTGCAGTATTTACTATAATGAAGGACATCTAAGTAAAAAAAAAAATAATAACGTATCTGCTTCTTCCAGAATTAGTATATTTTCAGCTGCATAATTATTTCCCATAGCTTTTATGTGTATATAATTTATTTGTCATAAAAAATTAAACGGTTACAAACGCTATTGAATCATTTAAATAACTTACATATTTATCTATAATAATACAAACATCAAACTGCGAGTATATAAGTAATTGAACTTCTCTCTTTCTCTTTATGTAAATATACCATATATGATCCTTGTTTAAATGAATTAATTTTTTATATTAGTATTACGTTTTTCAGTTTATTTCCTGTTGAGTCTAATTTCTGTAATATAGATATTGCTCAAAAAAGTGAAATTGCACGATACGCGATGGATAATTTCAGATAATTGATAAACTTTCTGAAACCTTGTAATATAAATGTGGGAGACAACAAGGGGTCCAAGACGTTTGTCTTACTTCACATTTATTTTAAAACTTAGTAAAAATTAATTAAAAAGGTAGCTATTTTAACAGATAAGTTTGACGATGATATGCAGAAGGTAACGCCTGCTCGCGCACCTCTCTCGTTCTCTCTGCTGTTTTTCTTAAAAGTTCACAGGTTTCAGTTCTCATTAGCTTCAGTTTTTGTTTCACTTAGCTGCGCCTGCGCGCGAAGACTGTGTTTTGCTTTTGGCTGCATGCCACAACGGCCAGCCTGACTGTACGCTGACCGCAGCGGTACTTCCTCCTTTTTTCCTTTTTCATCGAGACCAGAGGAGAATCTGAAACATACAAAAAAGACGGAACCGACAAGGACTATACGACAAATACATAGAGATTTAACATATAATTTTTCTGAACTAGACAGTTTCTCCATCATGTGAAGGCACCTCTTCGACTTTCGGAAGGTTCCACAGGAAAACATTGTGTTTCACAGGCATAAGAACGTCTTTTTTAATGAGTTGATCTTTGGTTGAACGCATCGATATTTTCCTCTGTAGAGTTCTGGACGTCTGTTCAAAACGATTTCTCTTTTTCCTCCGTTTCCACTGCCAAGGTTCAAAGATTCGTCGGATCATTGCAAACCGTCTATATTTACTCTTCATAGGTGAAGGGGTGTTGAAGTTCACGGAACTCGTTTTCATGGCACCATTTACTTTCTTACACAATACTATATCAGAACATTTTTCTCTTATAATACTCAATTTTAACTTAGTACTCTTAATTTTATTACATTTATAATCCTTAATTAGAGAACTCGAATCATTTCTAGTATTAAAGTTTTTAACATGTGGCAAATCATAACTAGAGTTTTCTATCACATTTGAAACAGAAACATTTGAAACAGAAACACCACAATCTGCACTCAAAGAGGATTCACTTTCATTCAATAAAACATCGCTCTTTGCGTGGCCTAGTTTCTTTATTTCAGAATATACACTGGGATGTATAATAATTTCTTCGGTCAAGGTCGGTGATATTGCCGTTCGAACACTTAGACCGGGAGAGTGTTGATTAAGAGAAATATTTATGGGTTTAACTTCTACCATACGCTGTTCGCCAAAACATGAACTTAATGTTATTAGTTCTTCGGAAGGTGTTTGCACTCTAATTAGTGGGAATTTAAAACTGGGATCTGGCAACCTGAATCGATCAAGGCTGTTACGGGCTGATTTTCCACAAAAATGTTTACATATTGAAATTGTTCGAACCCATCGCTATTTTGTTTTTCGCTCTCGACTTTCCAAGTATTCACGTTTATTCTATTATGGATGTGGTCGTTAGATTCTTTAGGTTTAAAACGCTTCTCACAGTCTCTTGCGCAATGAGATGAATCACCGCATATATAGCGATTTTTATTTTCTCTTTCACGATTTTGGGGATAGTTCTCTTTAATATTTGGTTTAAAGTTTTGTGATCTATTTTTAAAGGGGTCTTGGGTATATCCATAAGTAATAGGAATTTCTTTATGCGATTCCGCTTCTAGATGAAATATAAATATCGCACTCTTTAGTTAAATCAATAGGCATAAACCAATCTTCTGCTTCTCGAATGCCAATATGAGCTGCAGTTTCCTTATTTAAAGTTTCAAATAATTTATCAGAAATTATAAGATCACATAGAGATTCAAAGGAATTTTAACTTTTCTTAACGAACAATAATATTGGAAGTTTGCCGTCAATCTTGCAGCAAATTGGATGTATGTCTCGCCTGATGATTTTACAGCATTTTAAACGAGTTTAAACACTCGCGAAGGGTTAATTGGAATTATCTGAGTACTATAGATTTTAGTTTTTCATAGTCATTTAATTCCTCTTCTTTAATATACAGTAAGACATTATGAGCTCTTTCGCCCAGAAGATTTATTAGAATTTCAGATTTATATTCGTCATTTATTTTCTTGGTTAAAAATGCGCGTTCTAATGATTGGAAGAACAGATTAAAATTTTCAGATCTGGTAGGAACAGGAAGAGATAAAGTTCTAATACTGTTTATCATATTTTCTATGTTAGTTTCGAACTGTTTTCTTCGACTTTAGCTGCAGGATTTAAACTTAATGCTTTATTTTTAGCCGTTTGAAGTTCGACTTCTTTTTCTAATTTTGCTAACTGTAGTTTCGCGAGCTCAATTTTCTGTTTTTCTAAAGTTACCTCTCTTTCGTTTCGCGATACTCTCTCATCTATACAGTTTTGAATTAAAGTTTTAACGAAATCTGGATCACTTTCAAATGTACTACTGTTCTCAATTTTAGTCTTTAGTTTAACTATGGTGTCCGTACTCTCCACAGTACCGTCTAGATCCTCAACAACTCTTATGAGATCCTCTTTAAGAGCGTTTTTATACATTTTAGAAAAATATGGAAATATCCTACCTTTTTTTTTCTAGCTCCCTTGTTGCTCGCACGTACGATGTATCCAATAATTGAAGAAAAACGTTGTGAATCCACTGCGTGTGATTTCACCTCTTCGCAGGTAATATAGTTGAAATTGTTCGACAATTGTTGAAATTGTTCTGACACCTCTTCGCTGGTGTTTGTGAAATTGTAGTTCCGGCCTCTACACAGGCGGAATTTTCGACGATGGTTCCAACCTCTACACAGGCGGAATATTTAGGGTTCGATGAAAAATATACCTCTACACAGGTTATTTTATTCAACAGTTCCAACCTCTACACAGGCGGAATATTTATGCTGAGTTCAAACCTCTACACAGGTTGAACGAAGTTTTCGAAAAATGGCGGCGCGTCTCCTCCACGGACGGATTTGTTCACGTTCCAAACTTTGATCAAAATCGAAATTTTTTTCAATATCGGCCTCTACACAGGCGGAGTATTCATGCTGAGTTCAAACCTCTACACAGGTTGAACGAAGTTTCCAAAAAATGGCGGAGCGTCTCCTTCACGGACGCTTTTGTTCATTGTCCAGACTTTGGTTCAAAATCGAAATTTTATCGATCGCGGCCGAGCCCCCATAATTTGTGGGAGACAACAAGGGGTCCAAGACGTCTGTCTTACTTCACATTTATTTTAAAACTTAGTAAAAATTAATTAAAAAGGTAGCTATTTTAACAGATAAGTTTGACGATGATATGCAGAAGGTAACGCCTGCTCGCGCACCTCTCTCGTTCTCTCTGCTGTTTTTCTTAAAAGTTCACAGGTTTCAGTTCTTATTAGCTTCAGTTTTTGTTTCACTTAGCTGCGCCTGCGCGCGAAGACTGTGTTTTGCTTTTGGCTGCATGCCACATAAATATTGTCTATTTTATTGTTAGAGTTGTACTACTCAGATGTATAAGTAAATACATAGTAGAATATTTTTATAACTTTAAAATAAAGTTATAGTAAATAAGAAAAGGGATGCGCATAAATAATATATATGTTACATAAAAATAGGTGGGTAAAAATTGAAATGAATAAATTCAAAGAAAATAAGCAAAGTATTTTTATGCCTAATCTTTATTTTTCGTAGTATTCCTTTTTTCTAAGACAAACGAATCGTATTTAAAATATTCTACTTTAAAAGAAATATCCATCCCTTTTCACTTAGTAATACAAATGTATCAACGTAATCAATGAAATATTTCACTAAATTAGTATTTTTCTTGGAGAAATTTTGCAAACAACGTCGATAGCAAAAATTATATCTCTCAATAAGCTCAAATAGCAACCAGAAGGTTACTTTTAGAGTGCAAAAATATTTTTTTTTTCATTTATATTTGTCTAAGCTACATTTATATATAAACCATATGTGAAAACCTTTTTCTTCCTTATTTAATAGTTTGGAAATAAAACCTCCAGAAAATGAAACCATTCCTTAAGAACTAATCACACATAAGACCATCTTTCAATGCACTCAAAAAAGAACTATTCCTATACTTTGACTAAAGAGAAGGAAAGAAAAAACCTATATAATTCAAACGAACAATTTTTAAAGAAAGGGGAATGAAAATTCCATCGTCTGTTTTAATGCCTTGTTAGTTTTTGAACGAATGATTTTTTTTTCTATTTTGTTAAACAGATAATAGATAAAGTCCTATGAGATTTCATCGTCATTTTTGTCAATAATTTTTCTTCCCACCACCGTTAAAAGCACAGACCATGAAATTTAAACAGCTGTTTCGGAGTTTGCTATTTCGTCACAGACATTCATGTGTGACACTTTCACCACAACAGAGGGTATTCGTAGCTGGAATATAAATTGATATTGACAAAGAAGTGTCTTTATTGATAAGCTGATACACATTTTTTTTAAAAACCTGCGAGTAACTAATTGAATTTCTCTCTCAATTGCTGATAGTATAATTATAGAATAAAAAATCTTTAAGGTATGCTACTATGTTCGGAACAGTGATTTAAAAAAAGTGCATAAATCGATAATTGTCATGATATTTAGTGTCACTTAGATAAGAACACATGTATAAAATTGTTTTAATGACATTTTGACCAAAAAATTATTTAAATGCCATATTTTGGTAAAACATTAACTTAGAATAATCTTTCTCAAAATGTTATCCGTTTGTGAAAAATGATTATCTTTTAATAATCATGTTACCAGCAATTGAAATAATTATTGGCGTGTTTTTGCTTAAAATTGCTCCTCCCTGCTGTCGTAAAATATGGATAAACCCATTTCTAAGTTATATATTTCAAAAATTCTAGTTGAGTCTCTGTAGAGAGGTCTGCGCTATATGCAGGTAAAATATTATTAAAATAGAAGTCTTTTTTACAAACGGAGAACATTTTGAAAAAAGATTATTCTAAGTTAAATTTTTCCCAAAATAGTGTATTTAAATATTTTCTTTGTCAAATAGTCCTTAAAATAATTTCATACATGCACTCTGATCTAAGTGACACTAAATATCATGGAAATTATCCATTTATGCTCTTTTGGAAAATCACGGTTCCAAACGTAGTCGGATACCTTAAATAAATTGTTCGTATTGGTTTCTTAGAAAATTTAACTTAATGTGATCTCTGTTTTAGATTCTATCAATTAATAGCTTAAAAAGTTTCCATGTTTGTTTAGATGGGCTCGAAACAAGAAAAATTATGGTTCATCTAAAAAAATTAAAACTATAATAATTAGTATTATTTATGTAAATAAAGTAAGAATTCAAAAATTTAACTTATCTTCTTATTCCAATTACAATTCAAATAGTAGTATAATAAGCATATACTTAATATGTCCCGAACGACGTTCAGAACCCATTTGTTCGAAAGGAAAACAAAAGAAATTATACAAAAATTTTATAAATTGTGATTAGTTATCGATTTTTTACAGATAAGGATTTTTAATAATTGTATTAAAATTTGAAGCTGTGATATATAAGTAAATGACGTATCCATTTCTAGGTTAAAAGGGACAATAGTAGAAGTCTGTCAAGTAAAGTTTTATTAAATGAGATTTAGGTAAGGGTCTAGTTTGTGCACTTTAGAAAGGGTCAATGACTGATAGTATCACATGTGTCGGATAATGACAATAAGGTAGATGGTACTTATATGCTTAACGGTGGATATCTTTCAAGTTCAGAAAGTAAGGGTGAATAAAGGAATTTAACACCTTATATTTTAAAACAAAGTAATTACTGTTTATGAGTTTTGACAGATTACGCGTTCTTTAGAAGGCAATTAAAAAGGGGAAAGAAAGCTGTTTAAGTTTTTAAAGGAGCCTTTCCTTTAAGAGTTAATGTCTTTCAGAGAAAATATTGACTGCCCACCATGTGAAGCTTAAATCCATACATAAAGGTTGAGGAGTAGTAACAAGTTAATCTAACACTTATGAAATAGAATGCAACTGATTTAAATTGATAAAACTCTTACTACCTATATGATATTTCAATTTTATATATGTGGGCTGTTCAATAAGTAACACAACTAATTTTACTGCCACGAAACCATTCATCGAAATGTTAATTTCTGTGACATAAGAACAGTTTGTTATCTTTATTAACAAAAGCTACCAATAGATGACGTGTACAGACTCATATTTTTGAGTATCACGTTCTCGAACTGAAGCGTGTTTGTGGGCACCTACGAGCCGCAACCATATGTCGAAATGGAAGCAAAAATCTGCAAAAATCTGCAAAAATCAGCATCGGAGACATTTGATATGGTGCGATACGATTAAAGACTAAAACTAGAAAGCAGCATCTTAAAACGCTTGATCACATCAGACAAAGCTTGGCTGCATCACTGATAAAACCATAAAACAACAAAGCAGTGAACGGAAGCATCCATATTCACCTACTACCAAGAAAACAAAAACTGTAAAATTGTCTTATAAAGTTATGACCATATTTTTTTTTTTTTTGATTACGAAGGAATTGTGTAACAGCACGCTGTTGAACCCTGTACTACCATAAATGACTCGTTCTAGGTGAATGTCCTGCGAACAATGATACATCACGTAAAAAGGAAACGTCCACTGTTCCGAAATGGCTTCCTATTGCACCATGACAATGCCTGACTACACATTGCTTTTTACGTTCTGAATGTGTCGCAGCAAAACTACATAGAGATTATACCACACCCTACATACAGTCCTCATAAAACTCCGAGCGATACCTGGCTGTTACCTCAACTTAAGAAACTATTACGAGGCAGACGTTCTGCAAGCAACAAAACATGTGTAAAGGCTGCGGAGGCGATTTTGATGCAGCTCTCACAAAATGGACTTTTACATGTTTGTAAGAAATTGACAGAACGCTGGGATACATGCATTACGTGTCGAGGAAGTTAATTCGAAAAACACCATGTAAATGATGTCGATTAAATGTATTATTTTTTTAAATATAATTTTAGTCTTATTACTTATTGAACAAACTTCGTAATTTCCTTCTAACATTAAAATAATTTGTGATACATGTTCGAAAGCTTGGAATAGAGAATACATAGAGGATGGGATAAAATAATTATTTGGAATAAGGAATAAGAAAGAGTTTCTGCAAAGAAAATTCTATTTGAATTAAACATTTCATGTATTAGAAATCCTTTTCTTATTTGAAATAGTGTAACTAAAACCTTATGGTTTTATTTGCCGAAGACTGATACAACGAGGTTTTGCAGTAAAAAATATAATTTATTTCATAAATATATATTCCGAAATTCATGACCTTTAAGTAGTTATTTAATCGAACATATATTTATTAAAATTCTGAATATACAGGATATTTTGGAAAACTAGAATCATTGGAGTTAGTAGTTTGGAAAAAACGAACTCTAAATTATGTTTCAAAAAACAAGTGAATCGAATGTATGCTTTTTAAAAGAGAAAAAAGAAAGGAAAAGAAAAACAAATTAAGAAAAAAATAGATATTTAATGCATGAGGAATAATAAAAAATAAAAGAAAGAACTCCAAAAATGAAAAAAAACAATCAAACATAACAATGAAATTCTTCATTTTACATTATTTTTAACTCCGTAACTCCACTTTAAGTAATATATATATATATATAGCTTAAAGATACTTATATTATAAAAAACAGCCATGATGTAATAAAGAAGGTTAATCAACAAGAGGTATTTTCTGTGCATGGGTTCGATTTCGAAGATTTATTTAACTCTATCAAAAAAAAGATATAATTCAGGTACTTTCAGATGCATATGAGAAATATGGTTTGAATGAACATTAGTTTTGAAAAGTTCAATGCATTAATTCATTTTGTAATACAGGAGAACTTCGTTTTATTTTTCATAACAAACTTTACAAACAAATCAAAGGATTGTCTCAGGGTGGCCCAGCCAGTAATAGTCTCGCTAACCTGTATTTACACCCCTATGAAGCAAATCGAAAAAATGAACCATCTTGCTTCTTATTAAGATACTAAAATTAATACAGACAAAATTTAACTCCAACAAAGTTGAATTTTTAGATTTAGATTTAAATATTAACAACAAATTATATAGCAATATCTATGATAAAGAAAAGCATTTAACTTCAGTGTCATAAAGATACCGAACTTCAATAGTAGTGTACATATATCAATATTTAGAAATATAATTTTAAATATTTTGATGAAAAATAATAATTTAACTACACACAATATTGATAAATTCAAGAATATTCAGAAATTTATATTTTGTTGCATACAGAATGATTATCCCATCAACTACTTGAGAAAATATGTAGATCAAAAATATTTTTATAAATATTTTTAAACTTATATATGCACACACCCACCACACAACATTAGGTCCACAAAGTCAGCTTGTTAGTGTTCCAGCTGTGAAGAATATGTGCATTCCACGCACAGGATACATTTTAATACACACATAGACAAAAATTTACACGACAACGCTTTAAAATTATTTGTGACCAATCAAGCATGTTTTTTGCATGCAATCTGATTTGCATCTAATACCAAATTAATATGCAAAATATAGGAGTGGTAATTGTTATATTAAATATGAGAAATCATTCAAAAATTGTGGATTGAATTATTAATCGGATGCTCTTGGGTGAGTTTTTATTAATTTACGCTATTTGTGAACATAATGGGTGTTTAATTTAAGCTTTCGGATTTTAGATATTTTTTCTACCTATACAACTATTTTAAAGATGGGTGCATCATCTTTGGTGTTCGATGGTTCACTTATATTATGCACTAAATTGTTTTAGAATTTTAATATTTTAATGTTAAAATATATTTTAGAATGCGATGTCGAATAGTTTAATTTTTCAAGTTTAATGGTTTAATTTTAAATTTAACTTTTCAATTTTTATATTTTTGAGAATTGGATATTTTCCGATTATCTAACCAAGTTGCAATAGGGGGAAGGTTGGCGCCATCAAACTAGTTTAACCCCACTTATCGATCCTAAGTCCGAGATTTCACTTGGATCTTTTATAAATTTTAATTTTATATTTTTTTTTAAATTTTGTTTGAAAATGCTGGCATTTTGTCTTCCATATTCGTCATTGATATTTTGAAATGGGATTTAGTATAATAAGATTCATGTAATTTCAATTTTAATTGATTATTAAGTTGTGATTGATTTATATATATTTAAATATTTATATCCTAATATATATTATAAACGTGAAAGTTTGTGGGAATGTTTGGGAGTCTTTCACGCATAAACAACTGAATGGATTTTAATGAAACCTTACTATAGTATAGCTTATACATCAGAATAACACACATGCTAGAATTTATAGATATTGTGTGAAGTGTCCAAAATATAACAGCAATTGTCCAGTTAGTAGGAAACAATTCTTCCATCTGCAAAAAAGCCCGCGACAAGAAATATCTATGTTTTATGTGTGAAGCCAACCTTTGCATTTTGTTTTGTCTACGCCAGGAACTGCGAAAGTTTGAACAGGCAGAGTGCGATGCTGATTACAATTTTAACATAAAAGAATACAACAAAAAGTAATATTAACATATTACACTTCCATATATAATTTATTTATACTATTTTATTCGAAAAAATTGCTTATGATTTTAGAAAAGTTCGAGTATGTTACGTTCGCCCATTTTTAAATCTTAATATTTACGGACTGCGCAATATTAATTAAAGTAAAAATTCGTTTAAATTCTAAAGATAAAACACCGACAATTATTCTATAAAAATCCTTTCAAAAACGATTACGTCTCGAATCAGTCGACCTGAAAAAGAATGCATTTTAAACCAAAATTGATTTACGCCGGTTTTCATAAAAAACGTTTCACTGTTTTTTACATCGTGCTATATAGTTTTCAGTTACGTTAATTTAAGGTCGCTTACATAGAATTCGAAGATTCAGTGTACTTTTCGATTTACACAACGTGAGGAAAAACGATATTTGATAGTTTGAATGAGATTAGTGAAATTATTTTGTAAGTTAAATATTAACAGAAAGAAAGAGGTCCTCACACTCAATAAATGTCTTTTAAATTCAGTGGAAGATCGATTCTCCCATTTGAATGCAAAGTTGTAATAATAGTTCTCATTAAGCAAGGCGATTATTTAAAATTTAAATACTATTTATAGTGGATAAAAATATTAAAACAAATTTACAGTTCAAAAGATAATATCGAAGTACAAAACAAACTGAGCTCAAAAAGGCTAAGTGTAGGACACCCATTTCACTAAACTTGAAGAACGGTGGATAGTTAGAGGGGAATATTATAAACCTATAACAAAACTACAGTAAAATTGATACTGGATGTATATCAAAGGTTTTACAAGTCTGTCAATGCATAATTCTAAATCTTTCAAAAAAGTGTAACCATCAGTATTATAATAATTAGTAAAAAAGGTAGTTTTATCACTTAAAAGAATAGAAGACAAAGTAACATTTTTATTTAACTCAGAATTACTTAAATAAATTTAAAATCTTTATAGTATTTTATTTTTTTAAATATGTTGCATCAGTTAAAATATACTCAAATTTCTTAAATATTTAATATATACTTATCAAATTCAAAGTTTTTATAGCTTCTTCATTTATAAAAATAATTGCATGAAACTCTTTTTCCGTTTATCGAACATTTTAAAAAATGCTCACAATTTTAATTCAACAATTAATACAGTTGTAAAATTTTGTAATTATAAAAATTTCTACTTTTCTAAACATGGAACTATATTTAAAAATGTACCATTTCGTTGTCGGTCCTAAAAAGTTGCAAAGTGAGTGAGTGAATATTAAGGTCCCACTGTTCACTTACTCAAGAAATATCATAGCGAGAGGGGAAGGGGAATTTCCATGACAATGTTGTGATGTACCTCCCCTTGGAAGTACATCCCTCGAAGTATCAGCGTGAGCTAGAGGTGTAGGGTTAACGAAAGAACTCGGATCAAACATTATCTTAGTATGACTTTATTAAGATATTCAACTTAAACTTTTAACAAATTTAATTACAACAATTAATATGAGAAAATCTACGATGACGCAAAATGTAACACACAATATAATTCAGACCAATCTCAATAATCAAACCACCTAATCTTCAAATATACTAATAAGTAATCAATCCTACCTTATATTATTCTGTAATAAACTTGTCTTTATCTACAATGGTATGTAGCTTGACGTTTAACTTCTAGTCGAACACCAATATGTTTATCAACGACATGTAGAACTTAAATCTTGAACTACGAACTTCAATAATCATCAACTGCCACAACGCACGTCAAATGTCTAACATTCCTTTACATTGCCATCGCGCTTACTCTAAGATCCTATATTTATCCTACATCATTTGCATCTCTTCACTTCTCGCTTTTTGGATTTGGTTGGAAAAGAGTTGCCATTAATTCTGGCCCAAAGAAACCAAAGGACTTGTTAAAGAAATGACGCGTAAGACGTCGCAATGTGTTATGCATTTAAAAATGTTCAAACAACGCCGGGGGGAAATAAACCGGTCTGACAGAAAAGAAGCAAAACCATTTCGTAACAGCGAATTTTAAGTTATACACTCGGAAAAAGGCCGAGCAACGCAAGGCTAAGCGAAGGAAGGGATGGTGGGGAGAAAGTCATTTTGAAAAAAAGTATTAGAAGTGCTGTTTTATGAAGGAAAGGGAAATTTTTTTATAAAAGTAGAGAAAGCCCGGGAAACGCCGGGCCATGAAGCTAATATATCTTTATATATATAAAGGAGAAAAGTGACTCACTCACTCACTGACTGACTGACTAATCACGATATCTCCGGAACTATTAAACCTACAGACTTGAAATTTGGTAGGTAGGTTCCCTTCATAAAGAAGGGAGATAAGAACGGGTAAGAACGGATTTTGCAAAGTTCGAACCCGAAGGGGCATTACGGGGTTTAAGGGGCGTTATTGATAATAATTTCTATAACTAAACTATTAGATGTACAGTCTTGAAACTTGGTACACATATTTCTTTCATAAAGTACATATTCCCTACATAACGATTTTTACGAAAATCGACCTCCAAGGGGCGTTGAGGGCGCTTAAGGGGCGTTATACATAATTATTTCCATTTTTAACCTATTAGACGTACATTCTTGAAATTTGGTAAGTGGATTCCTTTCATAGAGTACAGATCCCCCTATAGAATGGGTTTTGTCAAAATGGACTCCCAAGTGGCGTTGTGGAGAATTAAGGGGCGTTATAGGCAATTAACTCCTTTTTCAAACTATTAGACATAAAATCTCGAAATTCAGTAAGCAGATTCCATTCACTAAGTAGAGATCCGTTATAAGATGGGTTTTGTGAAAATCGTTTCCTAAGTGGCTTAAGGGGCGTTAAAGATAATTATTTCCATTTTTAAACTATTCGATGTACAGTCTTGAAATTTGATAAGCGGATTCCATTCATAGAGTACAGATCCGCTACAAAATGGGTTTTGTAAAAATCGACCTCAAGTGGCGTTGTGGAGAATTAAGGGGCGTTATAGGCAATTAACTACTTTTTAATCTATTTGATGTAAAATCTTGAAATTGAGGAATCTGATTCCATTCATTAAGTAAAGATCTGCTATAAGATGGATTTTGTGAAAATTGTTTCCTAAGGAGCGTTGCGGGGCTTAAGAGGCGTTATAGATAATTATTTCCATTTTTAAACTATTAGACGTACAGTCTTAAAATTTGGTAAGCGAATTCTTTTCATGGAGGAGAGATCCGCTACAAAATAGTTTTGGGGGAAATTGATCCCCAAGGGTTACTGAGGGGGATTAAGGGGCGTAATAGATAAATATTTCCGCTTTTCCATTGATAGAACCACCTGCTTGAAAAATAGAAGGTATGTACCGTTGATGGAATAAAATTCCTTTTACAAAGATTTTTGAGAAAATGGACCCTCAAAGGAGTGGGGTTGAAATGGATTAAGGCGTGTTATAGAAAAATTGCTATTTTTGAATTTAACTCATTTACTTGAAATGTGTTTAGCACTTTTCTTTAGTTGAATAGAGTTCCACTAAGAATGTATTTTACGGAAATCAACTCCAGGGGGAAGAGGGGAGAGTTATTGGGGTGTATTGATAGACAAAATTCCCGTTTTTGAACTGCCAAGTCTATAATAATAAAATTTGGTTTGCATGCTTCTTTTGTTGAATTGGAATCCGCTAAGACTGCTTTCAACGAGGTATTGATGATAAAAATTCTATTTTTGCTCTGTTAGATTTAGACTTTAAATTTAGCACGCATGTGTATTTTATGGAGTAGAGATTCACTGAAAGTTTCTTTGGTGGAAATCCACTTGATTATTAGGTTAAGTGACCGAAAAATATCTTTCTACTTCTATTTTAGATATACATAGAAATATTAGATATTATAATTAATGTTCTTTTTATGTCAAGGGGTGAGAGTATAACAGCTATAAATATATTTTTCAATGCAATCGAATTCTTAATGCTAGATATCAATAATTAATATATGTGTAAACAGTATACATATACAGAACATCGTGAAATACCCAGTGAAGCGGGTGGGTAACGGCTAGTATATATATATATATATACTATTGATAAAGTACCTGGTAACTATGCTGTGATTTGTAAGTATTTTTATTATAATATTCTTTATGATCACTTTCTTAATAATGGTTCTTTTAAAAAATTAGATTTGTCACATAATGAAATTAGTAATCGTATTATTGCTATTTATAAAAAGTAGGTTATTGTATTCCTAAAATTAAAGTATCCATATATTTTTAACTCCAAAATTCCATAAAAGTCCGGTTAAATTTAGAACTGTGACAAATGGTTTTAGAACATATATTACTACTGCAGGCAAATTACTTCATAATATTATACAAAACTTTATTAATCAACAATGTAATAAAGCTATAATTAAAAATAGTAAAGAGATTATAGATTTTTTTAATAATAGAAATATTTATTCAGTTCATAGTTATGACTTTGAAGATCTTTTCAATTCCATTGATTTATATGATAATATTAAAGTAATTTTAGAAAACCACAGTATGTATAATCTTAATATTAATTTTAACAAATTTAAAACTCTCATAGATTTTGTCTTAAAAGAAAATTACATCAATTTTTTTAATGGTTCTTTATATAAACAAGAGAAAGGACTCCCACAAGGGGGCCCAGCTAGTAATATTTTGGCTAATCTTTATTTACATTTTTATGAATATAATTATGTTATTAATAATGACTACTACATTTATAGATATATTGATGATTTAATTATTTTTGGTAAAAATGATAATTTAAATCTATTATTAATTTTTATCCGTCCTACTTAAACTTAGTTAAAATTAATAGTAATCCAATCAAAACAAATTACCTAGATGTATCACTGTATATTAAGGATTTGAAACTACATAGTAATATTTATGATAAAGAGATGCCTTTAATTTTAATATCATCAAAGTGCCTTTCTGGAATTCTAATGTATCAATATCTATATATAGAAATATTATTTTTAACTATATTTATCGCAATAATGTATTAGTTAGCGATAAAGCTAATATTTTTTTTAAATCTTAAAAAAATTTTTTAATCACTGTATTGAACATGGATACCCTGCTAACTTTATTTGTAATTATATTTTTAATGGTTTTTATGATACAATTTATATTACTGTAATTATTTACTATTTTTATGTTTTGTAATTTTTTTTAATTTAGACAATATCTATTTTATCCTACAATTATTAAATAGATGGCGCCACATGCTTATTCTGTATTTTTTTTTTTTTAAATATCTATCTTTTTGAGTTTCTTTTATATTTTAAGCTAATTTTACATAATTTTTATTTTTTTTTTTTCAATATCTATTTTTTTTTGAGTTTCTTTTATATTTTAAGCTAATTTTATATAATTTTTATTTTTATGATTTTTTAAAAGTATATATATATATATATATATATATATATATATATATATATATATATATATATATATATATATATATATATATATATATATATATATTTCTTATTATCGTATATCGTATCGCAATTAATCGTTTCTTATATCGTATCGCAATTAACTTTATGCGGTACTGCTTTCCATATTGGCGGGAAAATGTTACTGCACTTTTGGCCATCGCTTTACTCAGATTTAGTAGGTTATGTTTATGTTCCTATATTATTTAGTTTTATGATTTTTAATATTTAATTATACATTTATAACTCTTTCCTTTCCTCTTGGTACATAGTATGACAAATTACAGGTGAAGGTTGGCGCCGCAAAACTTGTTTAAACCTGCAATCCTGGTTCTAAGGCCAGGAATTTGTCTTTTTATACTATGTAACTCCTTCTACATTTAGTTATTTTAGGTTTATAACTATATGTCTATTTTTATATTTTTGTTTATGTATTTATGTATATGTATATATATGTATAAATTTATTTATATGTGTATGTATATGTATATGATTATATATTGTAAAAATTCTTTTATATTGGATGATTATTATATATGTATCTTAGCGTAGTAGTTTGCTCTACGGTATTCAAGGAGTTTATTCTTACATGTAAGCAGTTTTTTTCCTAATTTCTTTTCTATGGATTTTTTTTTATTATTATTCCTCTCCTTGAGAGTTACATTATTGTTCTTTTTTCAAAATTGCATTGCACTGTATTGTCAAATTATAATCCACGTGTTAGAAATAGGCTAAACTTTTCTACATGGCTCTAATTTTCTTTTCTTTTTTTTACATTATGTCGAAAATTTCTGCTGTACGGGGAATGTGGATCCATAACGCATTGCTTAGCCTTAAATCGCGCTGCCTATTTCAGTGATAGCTTTACAAAGCATTATAGGTCTCTAGTTTAGTCCAAAGAATGTTTGTGTCTACATTTGTTGTGTCTACATTTGTTGTGTCTCGTGAATCCTAATTCCTTTTTTTTTGGCATTGTAGATTTTAGAACATTTTCACTTTTATTTTATTATTATTATTACTATATATATATACAGTTATTTTAATTTAAAAATATTGTCAGGAAATTAGCTCTCCTAGTTCTTTCTTAATTTTAAAATATTATTAAAGGTATTTTAATATGCATTTTAAATAAATTCACGTTACGTATTTACCCTTGTATTAAATACTTGTCAATTTAAATTGCAAAACCCACTATGATATTTTGAATTCATAAGAAGTAGTAAATTATGATTTGTATTTTTAATGGACAGGAAAGATAATTTATAGTTCATGAATTTCTTTATTTTAAATTAACAGCCTTATCGTTGTGCAATCTTTCGTTTGCGTACTTTCATGATATAACAAATTCTTCATACCTGCATTTAAAATATAAAATATACTGTCATGACTCTCTGTGGAATCTTTATAGTCTTCTTAGGAAATTAGGCATAATTAAGGCTCGTTATGTTGACTATCGAAGGATTTACGCTCAATATGATATGATACAGAGATGCAGATAAAAAATTACTTAAGTATGAAATATGCATACATGTGAGATTGACCCTCCGTTACGCGCACGAATCTCTGAGATGTATAGTAAAAATAATTTTGATGCCACAAAGTGAGCGTGGAATTGACCCTCCTTCACTTTTTGTCACTTTTACTAGGGTTCAGTGCTAAGGACACTGTTGACCGCTTCAGATTTCGTTATGATTGGGACCCTGAAATCGTATATATGCAACGAGCTCAACGAAGTAATTTTTTTATTGACATTCTTCAATTTCATTCATTTTCCTGTTTTTCTGTAATGTGAAGCATATTTTCCAGTGTTACACTAAAATAACTCAATAAAGTTTTTTCAACTTCTTTAAGATGATTTTTCTGCTTGTTGTTAAGATGCATCTCAGAGATTTTGCGTGAAGAGGGCATGTGAGTAACATTCGCATAACTATTTCATTGCGACTCAGGATTAAAGAATTGTCTGATGAACAATGACTTGTTCAAGAGGAATAACTAATAAAGACACCAGCAAGAAATTTGTGAAGGAAAAATTGTTTCCTTTGTCAGGAGATCAAAGAATGTAGACTATCAAAATAGTGTTGTATAGAATGCGAAAAAATCATGTGCGTTGAACATTGTAAGAAGATTTGTGAAGACTGCAACAAAGGATCTCAAAATACACTGCTGGACAATTGCTAAGGACGGATAACACTATCATCCATAGCAACCACAAAATGAAAGGAAGCAAAATGTGGAAAATTAGAATAAGTGCGGGATATTAGTAAGAAGTATGAGTATGCAATTTTTTCCACGTCTGTTCATCATCGTGATAGCGTTCATAAGAGCTTTAAATGATTTGACGCGTGTGTGGACAGTTGTAGTTTTCAAATCAAAGTTTACAGGAAAGGTTTAATAGACGAACTTAAAATTTTTGGCATGTCTTCCCGACATCGCATAGATGATTTTATGCGTGGCCGAATTATTGGAAAGATCGAAGAAGGGCGAAAAATAACAGATGTTACCAGGGTAATGTAGACCATAGATAACCAAAGCGTTGCATAAGTAAATTATATATATATATATATATATATATATATATATATATATATATATATATATATATATATATATATATATATATATATATATATATATATATATATATATATATATATATAGTGAATTATAATTATATATTAACTATTCTTTCTGCCGTGTAATTGCCCCTATACTTAGAATTATGCATATCTTATCATGGGTTATCAAATTAAGTAAAATAACAATAAATTAGAATTATATTGGTTATGGCTGATCTTTATTGTAACCCCCAAACACCGATAAACGCGACAGCTCGTTTATCACAGTATACAATTAGAAATTTTCAAAATGCTCATATATAATTCAAAGCACGCACCTTCCTGTAATGGTTTAGTTCAAAATCGCTTTCGTCAATTGAACATACAATTTAATTTATTTTTCAATTGATAAGTTTTTCAATGACAACGGTTGGTTGGTCAGTTGATTGTGAACGTTTCCATACCCAGATATGCATGATCGAAGCTTTTTTCTGAATTTTCATTCTCTATTCCGGAGTGGTATCTATTTAAAAAATGCTTTTTCGATTTGTTGGAAATTTGATTCCCAGCATATGTTATATCCGCTCTCAAAGAATCCAGTTCTTCGTGTCCGTCTTCATAATCTATCAAATTATTGATAACGTCACTGCCATTGAAAGTTTCGTCTTCAATCAAGTGCGTGATACTTTTGCGTTGGGAGAAAACAATGGAACGTGCATTGTCGAGAGGACGTTTTTAACCAATTAACAGAGCGTCTTGAAGTGTATTCATGTGCATTGATAAAAAACCTTACAGTGGCACCAAAACCGTGGAAACTCATACACCATAAAAAAGATCGCTCAAAAAATCGTACAGAAATAAATTCGTATACAAAACGACCCCCCAAAACAGGTTCTAGTGTAGTGGGAAATTAAATATGTGTAATTTGCATTTTTTAAATAACATTTTTATCATTATAATTGTGATTGGTAATATAAAAAAGAAACATTATAGGCTGAAGTTAATGAATACTGTTTTTGTCAAAGCTTTTGGGATATCAAATATATAAATATTTCATATATTTGCATTCCAGTAATAAAATTTATATTTAAGGTGATACTTAATATTTAAAGCTCCATTTTACTCAAATTATAAGTATAAATTTTGAATTAACAAATCACAAGATACCCTTGCAAAGATGAGGATTCAACATATGAACATTATTTACATCAATTCCACTGGGTAAAAATTTCACATCTAGTATAAAGGAGGACAATTTCTTAGGTGTGTGTTAGTATCGCTTCTGACATGACAGCTTTATTTTTCAAATTATCTAATCTAATTAATTAAAACAGAATGTATCTTACAAAGGAAGTGAAAAAAAAAACTTTTTGATTATTATTATTATTATTATTATTTTAAATTAGATTCCTTGCTGTTTGTTAAAACTAATGATTATCATATGTTTGAAAATCTAGATATTAAAGACCATAATGTGAAAGCATCAGATTCAAGTAAAAGTCACAATTTTTACCTTTTGAAAATATAGTACTCTTATTATTTTTTTTTCATAAAAATACATTATGAAATATTCTTTCACATATACAAGAAAATACCCATATTCTTCAAAAGAAACGTATTGAAAGTGTAGCACTACGTTATATTAGAATTTGGAAACATATGTTCATTATATGATTGCCATTTTGTAAAGAAAATGAAGAAGTATTATGTGAAACTGAACAAGATATGCTGCATAAATTCAGGAGAAAGATGGTTCGAATATTAAATTTCAAATAAAAGAAGATTTTAATGCCGATGAGGTGAGTTCTCTTACAGCTCATTTTGAATTAATTTCGAATCTTATGATTTTACGCGTTCAAATTTTTATGGTAATCTTGGCAAATTACCAGGACGTTTCCAATTTAAACAGCGTATTTAGGATGGTGTAACACATTTTATCACTAATATATTAAATTTGGTGTCATTTTAAAGTTCAATTGCATCATAAAAAAGTTTTTTTTTTTGTATATTTATTCTTTAAGCCATAATTTTATATCGTGATGTAATAGAATACAAGTTACAGTTTTGCAATGCTAAACGTTAAGAGAATGTTTGCTATAATACATATTAAGAGAATTGCTATATGAGTTTTACTTAAAATGAATTGGAAGCCAGATAAGGGGAATTTCTTTTTGTTAATAATAAATATATACGCAAGCTCTCTGAAAACACATTTATATTTTTCTTCCCTAGGTTTTTCTTATTGAAAATTTAATGTATAAGCTTTTCAATGAAATATAAACAGAAATTTATGTAATACATACTGCATTTAAAATGCATGAAGTTCATCTACTTTTTAAATATTATAATCTACAAATTGTTTTTTTTTTGTATATTGCGTTACACTTTATATACTTACTAAAAATAATATTTTATTCATTAATGTAATGGTGTATGTGTGAGTTAAAAGAAAAATATACGAATGAACTTAAAGACACATTTTTCTTTGAAATATTTATTCACAGTGACTACGGTTTTGTAAGAAAAATCAGAGTTTAAAGCTTAATTTTTTTATTAAAAAATATTACTTGATAAAGAGTTTTAGAATTAATATTTAAATAATATAACAATAACAATAACCTAAACAACATTATTATATTTATTGTTATGCATTCATATAAATCTTTTGAAAGTGTCTTTGGTTAGATAATATTTTTTTAGAATTTTAAACATTTGTTGGATAATACTTTATATTAATTTGTTTGTTAATCTTATTTTTTCACTCATGAATATATAGCTAAAAATAAATAAATACTTCAAAAATTATTAACATTATCAAAAATTAATTTTTTAAAATACTACATACTGGTGACAGGAATCAAGTCCCATAAATATTTGCCCTCAACAAACCTTTTTACCTTTTTAAAACTTAAGACTTATGATACGGCAAATGCATAAGGGTCAAATATTAGAAATTGTTAAGTGTTTTTCTTAATGAAGCATAATATTGTTTAAACTATATTGTACATATTCCTTGGATAATACTTGTATTTAATTTTTGACGTTATGTTTTACTAATAATTATTTTTTTATTTATCAAACACAGACTATAGTTTTAAATTAATTTATATAACAAACTGTTCTTTCTATTCAATGGGTTTTCTTTGAGAATTAAAATGTGACTGACGGCTGGCATCATTAGTTAATTATAACCTTTTACTTTGTACTTTTTTCCATCTATTGTAGTACAGTAGACTGAGGGAAAAAAGAACAAACAGAAGTCAACAATATATATATATATATATATATATTATTATAATAAAATAAAAGTGAATAAGCACTAGAACCTACAGTGCTAAAGAAGTAAGGAATTGGAATTCAGCAGACACAACAAATGTAGATACAAAAAGTCATTGGACTAAACCGAAGGCCTATTATGATTTCTAAAGCTGTCGCTGAATCAGGCTAGCGAAATAGGGTTAAGCAATGCTTTGTGGATTCAACCTTCCCCGTACAGCAGAAAGTTTCGACATAATAGGGGGAAAAAACCAAGTTGGAAAGTTAAGTCTAATAAAACACGTGAATGTAGAACCTAATAAAAACGTAAAAAGAAATTGAGAAAATTGAGAAAAGAGAACAATAATGAATCTAACAAGGAGAGGAATAATAAAAAAAATTTATATGGAAAATATTAGGAAAACTTACTTGTAAAACAAAAATTCTAAAATGAAAAATACAACCTACTGCGATGATATATATATATATATCATCGCAGTAAATATATATATATATATATGATATATATATATATATATATGTATATATATCATCGCAGTTGGTTGTATATATATATGATATTATGATATATATATGTATATATAGATTATATTTATATATATATATATATATATATATATTCATCTGGCAATGTATTGATATGTATACTTCTTAATTTTTATGTGTGTGTGGATATAATTCTCTGAAATATATTAATTTGAATAATTAAGCATTTTTAAGTGCTCTATCCGATGTCTCAGCGTTGACTTTTAAAATTTTGATGCTTAAATAATTAAATCAAAAACATATTTTTGTTTCTCTCAGTCAAATACCAAAAATGCTTAAGATTATTTTTGTACGTGATGTTCTTTCGAGAAAATCAGAGTTCAACTCGTTAGAAAGTGCCCTTTAAGCTATTGGTGTGTTACTAAAGTAATAAAAATGCTTGTTTCATTACATATTTGTAGGAAATATCATTGAATTAGTTTTATATTTTCCATAAATTTCGAGAGAGATTGTAAGGAAAGCGATGCCAAACAAAACAAATCGAATCCAGAGGATCCCAATGTCCAAATAAAGAATTCGGTACGATGACGTCAGACGAATATGATCCCTAAAGGCGATATTACTTTTCATTCCTACACCAGCTATAAGCAAGTAAGGTTGACGTCCTCTTAGCGGCTTTATTTTGGTAAACAAAGCAGACCCCTTCTTTAGGCTTAACGATGTTTGACGTCCCCATCTCACAAGTGAAGCCTGCTCTCTATTCGAACTGTATTTTATTTCTCTTTCTGTAAATAATTAAAAGCTATAAATAGTCTCTTTCATTTTCCTTGTCTTAATAAATTAATTGTTCGTTTAACTTGTTTATAACGTTTTCTTTTGTCCGAAATTTCACATATACCCCTTGACACCGTCCCGCAAATTGGGGAATTCGGCCGCGATTTAAACTCGTTTCCTTACATTAGGCATTTGCCTAGGAATATCATTTTTTTAAATTTTCGATTTAATATCATTAAAATTTAATTGAGAGCATTTTTTTGTGTTCACTTTTCAACGATTTTTATAATGACGAGACCTTACCCGTTCGTCGGTGACGATGACAACTCCCATTCTAATGTATTTTTCGTTTGTTTTAGAAAATCCGTCCGCCATCCATCCAGAAGTGTGTTGTGATCCATTCCATCATTCCAAGTGTCTCTAATCAGCAAATTGCCAGGTCAGTGATACACAATTTGACGATAACGACTGAAGAAACATTTGTAATATACGAAATGACCATCTATCAATTTTTTATTTATACTGTTCTTTCATTTTATTAATAACTAAGAATCGCCAATATTTTATTTACTTCTCGTATAAATTAATCCTCGTTGCTTTGTTATATAACAGTATTTTATTTAATCCGGCGATAATATTGAGTACTCGAATGCTTAATTGAATATGAATGATTTGTGAACATAATGTTTCTTTTATTTGATCTTCTCAAATACTGGAAAGTTTTTAAATGCATGTTTTTTTTTATTCGTTAAAAATAAAAGCTAAAAATTGAGAAGCATTTTTATTTCTTGTGTTGAAGCAATGATTTAAATAATATTTATAGCAATTAAAAAATTGTTTTATATTTAGAATAGTTTTTAAGAATATATATATATATATATATATATATATATATATATATATATATATATATATATATATATATACATTGTTGTTTGATTTCCTTTTACTTGTGATACATCATTGATTTAAAAAAAAAGAGAAAAAATAAAACTTTTTTAACAAATACTTTGTTTTTCCTCTTTCCGGTTATAATACATTACTATTAATTTAAAAAAAATACCGCTTGGAAGTATATTTTTATTTCACATATTTCAAAAAAATTAAAATACTACTCAGTTATAGTTTGTCAGTTTCATTGCATGACAATTTTTAGCGACGATTTCAGATGTTTTAGTATTTGTTTATTTTATATGGATATCTGTAATAATTGAACTTTGTTTACGTTATATATTTCCACTTGTTTGAGTAAGGACGTTTTCTGTGCGTTATTGGATGGATTTCTCACATTCTGATTAAGTATTTAAAATATTAAACTTAGTTTAAAATGAAATGTGTTCTCTGAATCACCACTCTTGATATTGTGTTGCAAAAATGGTAATTCTTCTCTCAAAGAAAAAAGAGGATCTAATAGAACTCACCGTAGAGTTAGGGTTTATCATTGAAGCAGGTTTTACTAAACCCAAGCTGAAGGATCTCATCATGAAAAGTCCAGATTACGTCGAAGAAAATGTCAAAGTAATGTTGGATAGCATCGTGGATGATCGCATAGGTAAAGAAGCTGAAAAAAAGAGGAGAAATAGCGCCGAGAAACAGAAATGAGAGAAAGATAAGATAATATAGAAGAAGAACAATACACAATATGAACTCAAAAAATTACGAATACAGTCTCAATTGAACACCAATAGTATGAATAACTCAGAAAGCGTGCAAGCACCGAATGTGACTATCGAAATTTTCCTTAAGTTTAATATGAAAGATGATATTAGAAAGATAATATTGTACCTCAACTTATTTGAACGACATGCAGAATTAACATTCTTACCGAAGAAAGATTGTGTACAGAAGCTTATATGAGTGATTCATATTGATACTGGTCATCTGATTGCAAGATAACCAGCAGATTAATGCAACGATTACGACCACGTCAACATTTTACAGCTAATAAAGTTCAAGTTATCTCCCGAAAAGCTTCGTCAGTTATTTATCTCTCACCAAAACTCTAACGAACGAATATGGATAGATTTTTACCACGAACTACAAACGTATTTTGATGGATGGACTTCCAGTTTAAAAGTAGAAACTTTCTACCAGCTACGAGAGTTAATTATAGATGATCAAAGAAAGAAAATGCGCCGTACTAGTTCCAGGAACACTTTTTAGATGAATAATCTACTATTAACCCACCATTCAAAACAGTGGAAAAATTTGAAGAGTATGAAGATGTCCGAAGAGCATTAAGACCGAAATTGTACAACTCATTCGCCAAAAGAAAATATGCAGCGAGAGGAACAAACAAACATTTCCAAAGTAGAAACAATACCCATGAGAAAAAGCATTATCAATCGAACCTAACTTTCTAAGTCGGGAAAAGTAAATAAATTATTTGTATCTATTGCATGGGACCCGGTCATTATGCCGTGAACTGTACAAAGCATGCCAGAATTTCATGAAACAAGGAATCTACAGGCTCTTCGCTCTAACTCAGCAATTAAACTCTCAAGTAAAACTTAATACTAGAAAATTAACCATATTCAGTTTTGCTCATTCGTGAAGATATCAGCAAAGTAATAATGGAAACTTGAGAACTTTACAAAGATATTGTAGTGTTATCCAGATTAGGCAAGTACGAAATTAAAACGAAAGTGTCATTTCAACCAAAAATTTAATTAGATGGAGAATATCCTCTGACACGGCATGTTCTAACGCCAATTTGATGTTTCAAGCAGTAATAGGGTCATATATATTGGAACAAGCCTCTTTTTATTTCCATAAATAAAGTATCCAGTTCTGTAAACAAAATAAAAATGGGTCCACACATATGCAAGTTTACGGTGCAAAAGTAATCAATAATCAACTACGACAAGATGTGAAGGTAAATATTAAGAAGATCCATCAGAAAATAAAAGTGCCTACAAAAGGAAACGCATAAAGACAACTAGGTATCAGATTGGAGACTTAGTGGCCATTCAGAGAACACAATTTAGATCAGGTATAAAATTAAGGCCTAAGTTCTTAGGACAGTGTTTCTCAAACTGTGGGGCACGAGCATATTGAAAATAAAAGATTTTAAAATAATTGTTCGGAATGAAGTAAAACAAAAGGCTTTCTGACATAATAAAAAATACGCATTTACACTGATATAATTTATTTTTATCACCTGGTGATCATCCAAAATAAAAGATTCCACTTCAAAGGTTCATAAGCCATCTTTGATCCTATAACCAAATTAAAACAAAATTATTTATTTGCTTTGCTGTAATCCCACGATGAGAGATTTTTATTATGTTTCTTTTAACCTAAAATATGACTTTAGCTGACCTTCGAACTTACTGGTATGGTTATCTCCATCTTTTTTTAGGGAAGTGGTAAATATAATATATTTATGTTTCGCCTTTTTCCATGTGAAAGAGTTTTATGATATATGGATAAGTATATTGAGCCTCTTGAAGAATTATTCAGCCAAGATTTATTTTTATGAGTACTCTGAAACATATAATGAATAATAAAAACGTTTTATACAATTGTTTTAGACGCTGATACACTTTCCCCATGACAAATTTTGTGGTTTTGATAGCTGTGTTGTACGACTTATTAGGGTTTATTAATGTAAATGAGCAGGACATTAAAAATGGGCATCTATGATTCGTATTGAAGAAAGTTGAAACTGATCAAGCAATTGGAGAACCTACTGAAATAATAAATATTAATCAAGATAGCGAAAGTAAATATCAGAAAAGCGTTAGACATTAAACGTTGGAGTTGATTTGAAAATTTCAAATGCGGCTTAAATATATTAATGAAAAAACTATGAAGCCCTAATGTAGCACTTCGACTTGTCAAAAAGACAAAAGGAAGAAAAAGTTAAAATACTATTTGTAGATCATCAAACAACAGCAAAACTACAAAAACGTGAACAAAATATGACAGTTTTGCTGGAAAATAACGTTCTTGTGTTGTTAGCGAAAAGTGTATGTGATTTATGTCCTTTATTAAGGACACGCACATTTGGAACATTTTCTTTAGTTTTATTGGATTTCTTCTCAAATTTTCAAAGAAAAATTGAAAAGTCCTTGTAAGTAGTTAAGCATACTTTCTCTTAATTAAATTAGTTACTGGAATTGCGATTTTTATTTTGTATAGTAAAAATAATTATAAAATAAATTATAGTTTTAAAACAAACTAAAAAAACACGCTTTTATAGTGAATGGAACTAAAAAGTATATATATATATATATATATATATATATACATATATGAGATACTTGTAAAAGTAACATATACAAAATTTAATACTTATCTTGCTAATTTGTACGGTTTATAATTATGATCGTATTTGTAGCTTTAGCGCCCCAAAGTGTATTATTATTGCATTCAATACATTATTAGTTTTAGGGGGGCGCGATAAAAATTATGATTGAAAATGGGGTCGCCAGTAGTGAAAGTTTAAGAACCACTGTCTTAGGACCATGTAAAATAATCTAAGTAAAACCAAGAGATAGGTATAATCTAGAAAGATTAGTTAACCATGAATGTGCTAAATTAACTTCTTTGCCGATGGGATGAAAGAGATTAAGCGTTTTTTAATTCATTGTTGTATACTGCGTTTTTCTTTCATTTGTATCTATTGTCATTGATATTTTTCCTATACTCGAATTGTATTGCTATTTTTTAAGTCTAACTCATATCGAAAATATTTATAATTTTAATGTGCATCTTTTTCGTGATGTTCTAGACCAATAATTATATGTTATGTCAAATCACTGGGGCCAGTGATTCCAAAATGTCCGAACTTGTAGGAAATATCATTAAATTGGTTTTAAATTTTTCATACATTTAAAGAGTGATTGTAAGGGATGGCGACGCCAAAGCAACCAAATCAAATCGAGAGATATTTCTATGTCCAACGAAAGAATTTGGCACTATAACGTCAGACGGATATGGTTCCTAAACGCGATATCACTTTTCGTTCCTCGACCAACTATGAATACTTAAGGCCAATGTCCTCTTAGTGGCTTTATTTTGGTAAACAAAGCAGACCCCTTCTTTAGGCTGAACGATGTTTGATGTCCCCATCTCACAGGCGAACCCCGCTCTCTATTCGAAATGTCTTTTTTCCCCTTTGTGTAAATAATTGAAAACTGTACCCCTACACACTGCCCCATATATATATATATGTTTGTCTGTGCATATATACAAAGTTATTCGTTACCAAATCGACAAATATGCAGGATATTTAAGATGTGAATGATAAAAAATGTAGGGTCGCAAAAGTCGTAACTGCGAAATACAGTGTAAAAAAAAGAGAAAGGTAACAGAAACAGCAACATATTAATGGGACAGAAAACAACTTATGTAAAGTTTGTGCACCAACATGTGTTCGAAAGTACTACCAGAAGTCATCTAGCTGTTTTGAAAAGAAGATTACGTGGAATGTCTTAAGTTTACTGAGATTCTTCCAAGCAATCTTGTTGTAGATAACACTGAATAGAGGGTTTCGTGAACACCGAACCTGCTGGATTTAATCATTTTTGAGCATTTTTCTCAAGGTGGTAGGATGAACTCAAATTCAAATGAGAGAATGGTCGACCTGCTGATCGTGAATGAAGCAGCGAATTGTAAAAAAGTTGTGCCAGGGAAGCTCTTCAAATAGTTTTGTTTCAAATCAAAGTGAAGAAGGGGAACAGGAGATTACGTAATATTGGATCTTTAAGGACACATACAATGAATCAACAGCGAACGACGAGGAAACCTGGCAATGAGGGTATTCTCATTGGTCGGTAGAAGACAATCCAAGTACTAGTACTAGAGCAATATCCTAACTACTGGGATTATTTCATTCGATTGTCTGGTGGATATTCACAGCAAACCAAACAACAAATCCTTGGACAGCGGTGGATAGATAATGAGTTCCTGGTTGATTTCCCAGGTAGATCACCGAAACTGTCATTAATGGACTGCTTCTTCTGGGGTCCTATGTAGAGTGTGGTATACGAGACTCCCGTTACTTCAATTCAAGACCTTATCCCTCGAATATCTATAGCTTTCGAGAAGATACATGCCATGCCAAGGGATTTTTCAGGACACAAGAAATTCCATGCAGCGCTACTTTCAGGCCCGTTAGACGATTTCTGTTCGTAACTTTGAACACCTTTTGTAATATAAAATTAAATGTTTTATATCCCATTACTGTATTAAGGAATATGCTTTTTTTCTCTTCTTTGCATTGTAGCTCGCAACTAGACATTTGCACATCCCTGCATTCCTATGGGATTCCGAGAATATATATACTGAACAATACAAAAAAGGGAAATATTTACAATGCGAAAAAAGTTATGCTGAAATAACTACCAGTACACATTGGATACTGATCATAGCAGTGAGTTGTCTGTAACTAGTAGAGTGGTCATTGTTTTGTATTACACAGCTCTACATCGATGTTTCATTGAGTGGAAAATAGTTTTAAGCTCTTCCTTCGTTATTAAATTAGGACGGAAACAACTATAGTCTCCAATTGATTCCATTTTACGTTATGGGTGCCTCATTCGGAAAACAGTTTTTAAATGGATCCCACAAGTTTTCGATAGGATTGATGTGTGTACTGTTCTGTGGCCAGGGTAACATTTATTCAAGAAGTACCGCCATCATGTAAAAAGCAATATTGAACACTTAGAAAGATATTTATGACGAGAAAATGGTATTTTCTACGTTTAAGTTGCAAGAAAGCTAGATGGATCAGTAAATACATCTAGAGACTCAAAGTTTCGTTCAAGATGTCACGAGCCAAATTTAATAAAACGCAAACCAGGAAAAGAGGCACCATATATGTTGATAATAGGAGAAAAAAAACGCTATGCCTCCAAACTAAAAGAATACCATTAACGATTATCATAATTTATCTAAATGATTTTGGGGATTTTGTCAGTTCAGAATTAATCACGAGAACATCAGCAGATGTTAGACTAAGATGTAGATTTCCATGAAAGCAGCCTTATCTCAATTTACAGCAGGGTTAAAAAAACAACAGTGCTCAAATGAACACATTAATTGACTAAATGATTCGTGGTCAAAATTTATATGGATGTATGAAAGTAAAATATCTTTATTCGGTAGTGATGGCCGAAAATATGTAAGACGAAGAATATGAGAAATGCTACACCAAGGCAACTTTAAATAACCCACATGCATTTATAATTTAATCATGCATATCAACAGATGGTACATGCCACCTTCATTTCATTGATGGGACACATAATGCCAGAAATACATTGGCATTATTCTATAACCAAAAATTATGCCTTTCATCAGAGATCAGTTAACTGAAAATGCTTCATTTAATTTATGCAAGATTTTGCTCCTTGTCACTTAATAATGTAAAAAAAACTGGTATCGTTGTAAGATCAATGAAATGTTCTTTAGTGCAGGAAACGATCCTAGAAATCCCATATGATCCAATCGAAAACATGTGGTAAGTTTTGAACCTTCTTTCCGAATAAAGTACCCATGAAATAAAAGGAAACTAATTGAGGATATATCAATTTCCTGATATCATGCTATAAAGAAAGGAAAAGAATAAAACTATTTTCAACTCAATGAAACATCTGTGTGAAGCTGTAATTAAAATTAAGTCTACCACAATAAGTACTGATAACTTACTGCTATCATTAACATCTAGTATACATCGATAGTTATTGCAGCATTTTTTTTACTTTGCAAATATTTGAATTTTTTGTACTCAATTAAGTACAAAATTTTTTAAATGATGTAAAAAATTGCATTTTAGGAAGCATTGCATTTTTATAAGAATACAAACTTTAAAAAAATCATAAAACTTTTTAAGTATCCACAATCTGGGACACTACTCTATACATAAATTCTGGTTTGATTCATTGATTCTTACAGATGTGCATTATCGTCAAAAAAACGCACACCAATAGCATTTTATAAAAGATGACGTAAGGGTGGTAAACTTCATTGTAATAAAAACGATAGTCACAAGTCGTTTTACAGCAAGGATTCACGGAATTACGGAAAGTAGTTTTTTGACTGTTTAATATAATGGACACCTAATTTAGCAGAAAGATGATGCAAAATAAATTAGGAAACCATAAGAATAACTGAAATATCAAGTGGCATGACAACATGCCAAAGAAATGAGATCAGTATGCTATGAAGAAGTAGAAATATGACATTTCCAGTCATTCTCCGCAAGTAAAGTTGATACTGAAAAAGTTACATTGCTACAAAAAATATCAGAACACGTTTAACTTGTTCTGCAGGTGCACGTAACGTTAAGATAGATCAATAAGTTTTAAGAATGTCTAAACATAATGAGTTCTGCACAGCTGGCTACATTTTTACATCGTAAGTTTCGTAAGTCTTTCAAAGGGCAGATGCAGTAGAGAGACAGGTTCGATGTGTTTCGGCAAGGGAAATAATCTCAAGTAATAACCGATATACACAGGTGTGCAAAAATTAAGGTATCCGACTACGTTGAAAACTTCATTTTTTTTTCGGTCAAAAATCACATTTTCTTTTTATTTGCTATTTTAAAAATTCAAACAATTATCTTTCTAAATCTGCCTTTGTTTTGTCTGTGCGATAATTAGAAAAAAAGTTACAGGTGTTTAAAATATTATTACAGCGGTGAAATTGAAACCGGAAGAGGTGAAATCGAAACCGGAAGTTGAATGCTTAACATGCTTTTTACCCATAATTTTTGCAATTTCAACCCATTATAATTTTTAAAACAATTTCTGACATTTTTTAAAACTATTTTATTGATAGGCAACAATTTCAATCTTTTAATTGGACTTTTGCGATTGGCAAATTGAATCTTTCGAATGTTGCTCGCAAATTTCTTCAAAAAACTGATTTTTTTTGCTTTAATTGTACAATTTTTAATTGTTAATTGTTTCTGAACATTCTGCTTTTGATATTATCTACTTATAAGGGTTAAAAAAGGAATCAAATTAACCACTTGAAAACGCAACTATGCTGGTGAGACATTTACAAAAACAGTGGAAGTGTTGACTCTCTTGTAATGTTCTTTACTTGAAGAGTGCTCAAACTTGTAATGAACGAAAACTGGGATAAGTAAAGGTATTTTCACAGAACAAAGAATGTTTTAGTGAAACATTAAGAGTAATAGAATTTTATTTAAATTGGCAAGTGTGTTTTCAAGTTTGTGTTTCTCCAATTGTTTTGAGAACAATATGTACATGCATGAAGATTACATGCTTGGACTGACTTCTAATGTGACTTCAAAAATGCTCCGATTAAAGTTTTATCGTCCTTTTTTCAGCTACTGAAAAGCTAAAAAGCGAAGTGTTATTAATTTGCAACTTATTTGTGGAAGGTGAGTGATTGAAAGATGACATTTATCAGTGAAAAAGCTATGTGCTAAGCTGAACTGGCCTTGTATGACAAAAGGAGCATTTAGACTTTGTGAAAGAAAGTCTTGTCTGTGCTGCTACACCAACTGCTAAAGATGCAATGAACGACACTGCGTTTTTAAGCGAAAAGCATTATACAATGTTTCAAAATGTCAGTTGAAGAATGTGGAACATCCGTTGACGGCACAGACACATGGACATTCATCGCTGGGAAATTCTAGATTTGGAAATGTTATCAAAGTTTTTTAGAATTCTATAAGTCCAGTCATACATGCGTGTTCCTGCAATCATCTGGGATTTACTTCAAACAAAGTGCGTACAAAATCTTTGTATGGTTTTGCACACTACAAAATCTTTAAAATATATATTTCTTTTTTGTGATGGTGATTCCAAGGATACCTTTCGGTTAAAGATGTGTATGGTGTCAACAATGTCATCATATGAGTGCATAAGATACTTCTAAGAAAGATTAAGTAGTCGGAAAAGAAAATATTTAAAAAGGCGAGATAAACCTCGGTGAGAAGGAAAACTCATCAATGTTATGTTTAATAAAATTCTACACTGTTTTAGCACTAACACCAATCACGCCAAAGCTATGCTAAGTGCTACAATAGCAGTATTTTTTCACTGTTGCTCCAGCAGGGAGAAACTCATATATGGACCGTGCCCGATTTGAGCTGAGAACTGGTGTGACTATCAACGAGGAAATGACACTAGAAAACAATAAACAGAAAAAATTGTATGTATTTCTGTGAAACTTTAAAATATTGTTAAACCTGTGTACACAAAGCAGAATGATAAGCAGTTATTATAAAATTGCCTCCACGGTAAGACACAAATAAAAATGTATCATTTAATGCCTGTTTGTGGCAAATCATTTTAAAAGAAACTTTTATCGAGCTAAAAGCATTTTCTTTGGGTACCCATATATTACCATCATTATTTTTAAAAAAATATTTCATTGATGTGTTAGGTATTTTCAAAGCATTTGGCATAAATGCAGGGAATTATATACTGCGTGATGAGAGATTTGTTGACATCTTTCGAGTCGGTGACTCGATACAACATTCTTTGCCTTTTTTAAAACCAACCAGAGAAAAAAAGGAGGCCCAAAGAAAAAAAATAACAAACTTCCAAAGAGTGGGAGTGTTAATTATAAATCAGGAGAGTTTTAGTAATATACTTGTCATATTTTGTTTTGAAATTGATTTTATAAAGTTTAAATGCATTTTTCTCAAAACTATTTTTTTGTAAATTTCATGATATTTCAAACATGATATCTAAAAAACTATTAGAGATACTTGTATGAAATTTTACACAAATGTTATTATTGGTATTATCTAGAGAATGACCTACGAGCTAAGAAATTGAACAATTTTTAGTTGTTTTATAGTTCTATTTCTTTCTGAAAGTTACGATAATTTGATTGAATTTCCTAGTTCGCAAGCTCGACTGGCCATAACTTTTGATTCAAAATAAGTAATTTAACACTTGTAGGTCATTCTCTAGAAATATGTTTTAAAAATGTATTGCAGCAATATTTTATGAAAAATATAAAATATTTTAAAAAATAGAGTGTTTGAAAACATTCCAAAACTTGATTAAAATTTCTTTAAAAATTTTAATTTTTGCAAATTTTTATGTACATATATTATTTCTAACTGTACTTTTATTTATTGTGTATAAAAGTGAAACTAAAAATGTAAAAATATTAGGGATTTTTTGAAAACTTAAAAAAAAAAGTCTCCGAACTTAATGGGATACCTTAAGGACGAAGTCGAAAAATTAGCATATCAACTGAACGAAGAGGCAGAGCGGACAGAAAGACCAATCAGGAGATTAAGTAAGGTGATGTACGGTAGCACATGCGCAGATATGCAGGTAGATGTAATGGGGGAGTGTCTGAGTTGTATAAAGCATGTTGTCGGATGTAAGATCAGTATTTCTGGCAAAGAGATTGCACGACGCATAGTAGTTAAAATCACACCGAGTTGCTGCCTCAGCGAGAAATGGCGAATATTTAATCTATTAGACGACATCTGGATGCTTTTACCCGAGGTCGAATCATTGGGAAGTTGGAGGAAGGCCGCAGTGTGACAAGTGTGGCTGCAGAGTTTGGAATTGCTCACAGCATCGTTTCACGACTTTGGAGACAATTTCAAACTACAGGAACAGCTATCCGGGGGTTCAGTAGTGGTCGTCCAAGAGGAACCACACCCACAGATGACCGGTACATTGTCTTACAGGCCAGAAGAAACAGGCCGAAGACAGCGGAAAAATCGCTTGACACACGACACATGCGACTGGACTACCGATATCACGTTTTACCGTGGACAGAAGACTGCACGGTGGTGGTCTGTTTGCACGACGCCCTGTACGGTGTGTAACTTTAACGCCTGCCCATCGGAGAAGGCGTTCTCTGTGGTACCGGGAACACCGGAATTGGAAAGACAATGAATGGGGACGAGTACTCTTTACAGATGATAGCAGATTCAGTTTGAGTAGCGATTCTCATCGCATACTCATCTGGAGAGAGCGGGGAAGCCGCAATCATCCCTCGAACATCATTGAAAGGGACAGGTATGGAGGTCGCGGTGTTCTCGTTTGGGAGGCACCATGCTTTGACGCAGGTTCAGTCAACGGGACCCGTTATTGTAACGAGATTATTCTTTCATATGTGCGTCTTTTTAGATGCGCTATGGGTCTGCAGTTCCTTTTCATGGACGACAATGCACCATGTCTTCGCACAGAAGCTGCCGAACAGCTCTTAGAGAGTGAGGATATTGAATGTATGGATTGGCCGGCATGATCTCCGGCTCTCAATCCCATCGAGCTTGTATGAGAGTTTCTAGGCAGACGCTTGGCAGCTCGTACCTTACCACCAGTAACGATTCGGGAGCTTCGATTGGCGCTGCAAGACGAATGGGCAGCAATGCCTCAACAACTTATTGATACCCTCATTCTCAGCTGGGGCAGACGCTGTGAAACCTGCCTAGCAGTCAGGGGAGATCATATCCCCTACTAAAGACCGGATGTTTCTTGCTGGACAACCATAACAGGGATGTTTCGGCCTTCAGTCGCATTGCGCTCCATGCTACTTTTTCAATCAAGCTTCTTTTTATCCCTCTGATTTCTCTTTTAGTAAGTGTTGCTTACATTACACACGTCCTTACGTATTGGGGATCTTACGGTATTAAATGTGTTGATTTGGAAAGCTTTTGTACAAAGTTATATTGAAGAAACCGTCTCGTCCTTAATTTTTGCACTAGTGTATATCGTTATGCAGACAAAATGAATCAAAACTAGGCATTGGGCAAGACTTCTCGCAAACGGTGTACTATGACCAGATTACAAGTGTGGCTTTTTAAAATGAAAAGATGTTTTTGCAAAGGTTGTCTAGTCATCCTCTCTTTCTGTTTTGGGCACTGCATAACCTTTACTGCAGCATAAAGAAGGGATAATTTAGATTGTCTTTATTACAGATATTTGTTGACAGATATAATGCTTATAAACGTTATTTTATGGACTAAGGATATTGAATTACAATTAAGTGAAGAAGAACGCATCTGAGCTAGCACCTCACTCTACAGTAACTAAAATGGTTTCATCTATGTATGGAAACAAACTGATTAATAACCGAAAAATGAAATTAACCCTCTCCCCCAAATAACTGTTTCAAAACCTCGGTCGCATTTAATACCTTTTTGTATTTTCTTTACAACTTGCTACATTTTGTTGAAAATCTCCGTCATGGCTCAACAACAATTATTAATTAAAATATTACTAAATAGCCCTAATCAAGTATTAATTTGCAGTTTAGTTAATTCCTAAATGTTATACTTTTACCAAGACACATAGCAAAATAAAATATATTTCGTAATGTACTGAAAAGATAAACAAATAGAAAAACAATTTTTTTATAGTATTAGAATATATTTTGAAGCAAATTATTATTCCAGAACATTTACTGATTCACATAGAGCATTGATAGCTAAAAATAAAGAAAAACTATAATTAGTTAACAAAGAAGATTTTTACCCATATTCAACAGTAGTATGATGCATAAATAAGCTCCAGTCACAAAAGTCACTGTTTAAGAATCATAGAATAAATATATAGACAAAATATTATTATAATAGAAGCATTTTTCACAAAACTAGAATATTTTGAAAATTAGTCATTCCATGTAATTTTTTGTCAAAATATCGTACTTAAATAATTTTTTATTGTAATACTACTATTAAAACAATTTTATGTACATTTTTTAATCTAACTGATACTAAATATCATAATTATTATCAATTTATACGCTTATGCAAAACCATGGTTCCGAACGCGTAGTCGGATTCCTTAAACAGTCAGTATTTTCTTAATGTGTGGCTTTTAAATTCTTAGTTATTTTTTACCAAGTAATCTATTTTAGGATTAGTTCTAGAACATTTTTACAAAATTAAGTAATATTTTGTAAAATATGATTTTGATATAAAAAGATATTTTGATTTTATTATGTTCATAATAGAAAGTATTTGTTCATAAACGTGTTGGACCAAACCTACAATACTTCATAGTCAAATCGTCTAAATTGTAAAATTGCTCGTTGGTACAGCTTTCTGAAATTCCACATGTCGGATATTTTCCAGTTGAAATAAGTTATTTATATTTCCTTATCAGTGTAGTATGTTGCTGAAGGTGAATAAGTTGGATTTGGATTTTAGGTGAGTAACAAATTATATGTTGCACAGAAATTACGAAAAATGATGCATGAAAAATATCTTGAACTAAGTAAATCTTGCAAAATGTAGTATTTCTTTCTAAATCTATTTTGAATCGTAGTTATATTAACTTTCGCAAATCGTTGCTGCATTAAAGTGAAATAAGTTAAACTTTCTGCAAAATCGAGGGGAAAAAATCAAAAATTTATTTGTGAGAGAATATATCTAATCAATTAGGGAAGGAAAAGTTATGTGTTTTCTTTGTAATCTTATATTTAATTTATTAATGTCCCATAGTAGCGGTGAAAAATCCAATCTTCATTTTTGTGTAGCAAACCATCATTGTGTAGTTCATTGTTTTCTTCCAAATGCATTAAAAAACTTTAAATCAAACTAAAAAATCTCACAAGTGATTTTCATTTAGAAAACCTAACGCTCACAACAATGTAGGACTTTTTTCTACATAAAAATTTTTTAAACTAAGGCAATTGAATATATTTAGTGTAAATTTCGATGTACTTTTTGTTATAACCGAATTTTAGTAAAACTGTACCAAATTGGAACTTCTTCAAATCTTTTCAAATTTTTTAATTTTTCAATAAGTTTTCGCGTGCCACCGTTACAGCTCAGCTGTACCACACTGCAGTACGTGTAATGTGGGTTGGCCTTCCCTTCTCTATACGTTCAATTTAAGTCTTTAGTTTTCCAAAACCTTTGGTTAGGTCAGTGAAATGTAAGTTCATACAATTAATTTAAATATATTGCAAATTCTAAGTAATCGTAGTACTTTTTTGACACTACATCCAAAATTTTCTCCAACGTTTAAAAAAAAACTATCTTGCAACGAGCGATCTCGCAAGGCTTCCCGCTTCAAACTAATTTAATTTTTTTTATCTATTTACAAAATTTCATGTACCCAAAAACTTGTATTATGTTAATTAACGTCAAACAATATGGTGCTGAGAAACAGTATTGGAGGGAATTGCTGCTTCTTCGACAACATTATAGAACACTTTTCCTTTTATTCCACATCCTTTCGAAGAAGGAGAGATCTTTAAGATTTATTGATCGAAAACATGTGTCTGAGTATATTTTCAGCTAACCCGGGTTTTTTAACTCTCATGGGATTTTTAGCTGACCTGGGTTTTTTGATTATATCAGATAAGTAATATTTAATTGGAGCGGCTAGTAGACGTGGTTGGTTTGTCGCTGGCCTTCTGAGCCGAAGGTTGCAGGGTCAACCCTAGGCAAAGTTGGTGGGTTTCCATGTTGCAAACAACTTACAGTGGTTATGTCGTATAATTATACGGCATGTAAAATATCCTTAGAGTGTTTGTTTGGCTCAGGGGCTCCAAGCAAAATTAAATCCTATTACAGATTCGCATCGTCAGAGCACAGGTGTCTCCCTCTTGGGAGGAAACTTAGCTTTAAAATTACTTGCGGCGATTGGCATTCACCAATATGGTGTTGTTGTGCTGTGGCTAATGCCACCTTTCATACGTGTTTAGAACGAAGCCCACGAAATTCATCGTGGCAAAGGGGCTAGAGGTACGCCGGTCGTTGGCCTAGGCCTTGAGCACCATACAAGGGGCAGTATAAATTAGCTGGGAGAAATCCCCCGAAGGAACGATAGATGGCGAATCCAACTATCTTCACCTCCGCAATTTTGCCATGGAACTTAAGGGGAGGGAAATATTCTCCAGTCCCCTGCACTCGTGTTTCAGCCCACAAGACTTTCGGACCCACTGATTTAACGAGCACGTTAATCACTCGGAAGGAATTTGGTGGCATCGAACCCAGGCTATCCGGTCTGGAATCCGATTCTCTAACCACCAGGCTCCCCACGGCCCTTACCAATATGGTGCCACTCTAAAAATATATACCATCAACTGGGGACTATTAGGTCTGCAATCTTAGAACACCAATCCGCAGCCCATTAGAAATTTTTAAAAAATGTTTAACTTAAACATGAGCATTCACATTTCCCTCATAAACTATTTATATTTAAATAATAAATTCAACTGAATTATGTTCTTTTTGTAATTTGTTGAGACTACGACACAGTTATCCCCTCAGTTTGGGACTGAGATATCTTAGGTTCTCCTTACAATTTAAAAAAAAGAATTATTATATTATATTTAACACTCAAACTCAGAAGAATTAAAAAAAACCAAATTCAATAAACTATGGCTTAAACAGATTCTCACTTTCCCTCAGTGACATTGAATGAAATCTGTCGTAGTGTTCCGTTTCATATCTGGCCACCATTGGCTAAGTAAACATCTATGCAATATCAAAGTAGTTCTTGACCATTTTTTGCACTGTGACCTCGACGAGGAAATGGACTTGCTTGACCTCTATAGATGATCTGCGCTTCCTCGGAAATCAATCGAGGACAGCTACGGGATAGCTCGTTTTCATTTATAAATTTGTCTTTATGTCTTTCGATATCCAATTTACGTTTAATTTGCCATTGGAAATGAAATTAATAACACACATAAAGTGCATGTCTATGCGTTTCAAGAAGTATGCATTATTATTTTCATCGAAAAAGTTCGATTGTTTTTTCGATAAAACTAAATGCGTAATATATGTGAAATAATTACTCAGATATAACATCACTCATTAAACATTTACGAAACATGTGAAATTTATCGTTATAATTATGATTATATTTTGTAAACGTGTTTTCATATTTTATTTTATGCAATTAAATGCAGTGCTTCTAAATAATCACTTAAGTGTCTGATTTCATTCATTACCTCAATTTAAATTGAATTATTTAAAATTTAAAGCACTGAAATCATTCCTTTTATGATAAAATCTGTAAAGCATTTCTATTTTATGCTTAAAATAAATAAACAAGCTAAATGGTCAAAAGCATGCACATTGCATTGGATTAATATTTTAAAATGAATAATGCTCTACAATGTTAGTGCTGTAATATCTGAGTTTTGGTTATCTTACTAAGAATTTTAATAATGATAATTAGTCATACAACAATTATGACATTCTTAGTGTTACATCCTAAATCAAGAATAAATGATTGCTTGTAGTTAAAAGGTAATTTGCTGCAATTATGGAAAACACCTCGTACACCGTAATATGTAAAATAGTCATCAATCAAAATAAGTTTTATAGCTTGAATGCATCTTCATCAAATATATGTGTATTTCATGTACCCTTGTTAATACAGAGCTTATGTATTTGTTTTTTCTTTTTATGAAAAAAAAAACCGTGCAATATTTTTTTTTTAAATTTTGCATATTTTCTATTAAGAAATACTATAATTATAAAAGTGAGTGAAATGTATCAACCCACTTTTTGGGATCATTTTAAGTATTCCTTTATGCTTTTAAAATAATTCCCCATTAATTGCATTTTTTCCATTATAGTTTTAAATCAAAGTATCTACTTTTAATTTTTAAGATTGTATGCAGTGTTATAAAGCAGCACAAATGGTTGTACACAAAACATACATGTTAAAAATATTATAATAACTATATTATAATAACTTGATTCAAAGTTGAACAATTCAACTTTAAATTAACAAACCATATGAAATTGAAGTTTAGATACACACACAAACTAAAATTTTATAAACTTTCAAAAAAATTTCAATAATTTCAATAATTAATGCAATTATCATAACTTTTCATGTGATCAAACACACGGTATTGCATAGAAAACTCAATTTTTTGCGAACCTAAAGGTCCAACACTAAACCAAATTTCTTCAATCAGTTACATTTACATGTTTTGTGGGATATGGAGCAAAAAAGGCTGTATCTCCTTAAAATAATTTTTATTCAATGACTACTTTAAATATGGAAACAAAGAAAGATTAATACCAATTGCCTTATGCAACAATCATAAGAACATATAATACATTTTCAACTGGATTACAATTATGATCATATCCAGTAAAATCGAAAAAAGTGTGTTATTTTTATTTACACTCAGATAATATTTAATCGATCTTAATATGTAGATGCGTTGTCTCCTGGTATTTTCTAATTAGCTTTATTTAAAGTTTCATCAAATGCAAATGTAAGACTTTCGAGTGTACCTTGTAAAATTAAAAATTTTATTTTGAAAATATAAAGTACTTCAACTGATTAAAAATATTTTATGAATCATGGGCGAACACCCAGATTGACTATAGTTTAATTGCCATAAACTATATTTACAAATACCATACCAGTTGTAAGAAAGAAAAATCATAAAGTATATAATTTTTTTATTTCTAAGGACCATTTGTAGCCCTTCATCAGTGTGTATGATAGAATGTCGATATCACAATTCTAACTCACTTATTTCTGACGAGATTTTTAGGGATTTTTTTGTGTCAGTTAGCAGCCACATACTACACACTAACTAGGAATTTCGCATGGCATCATTCATTGAATACTTCTTGATGATTTGGAAATGAGCAACGTAGTTTTTGTTTGCACATGTGTGGTTCCAAAAATGCTATCACCTGATCAAAAAGAAGAAAGTGTGAACATACCTAGGGAATTGATTGACATGGGGAATGAAATGATAGCTTTATGAAGAAAATCGTGATATGCGATGAAACATGGTCGTTTTCCTAATATCCACAGACTAAAAGTCACTCAAATCAAATGAATGGGCAAACGATACCAAGGAAGAAGAAACTTCGCTTAGACAAAAGCCGAAGGAAAATGCGACGAAGTATCTGAAGGGTGGATGCAGGACAGTATTTGGAAAACTACTAATAAGAACTTGTGGATTCTACAATATATATATATATATATATATATATATATATATATATATATATATATATATATATATATATATCGTATTTATTCGAATCTAATACGAGCTATCTTTCCAGTGTTAATACTACAAATAATCTGGTGTGACTTAGAACCGAAGGCAAAGCATTGGCAGGATGGGGAAGGGATAGTTAAATTTTCACCAAGTACAAAAAAAAAACTTTGTATCTATGAATTCTGGCCATTTGTATTAATGTATTATCTCATTTCTCAGTTTATCTCTAGCATTTAGTCTATTCAAAGCACCGTTGTCTGTTCGTATTTAGGAAATTTTTTGTGTACGTTTTCTATGCATCCCCTAAACATCAGAGATGCGAATAATAACATGAAGAGAAGCTCACAATGACGCAAGTATGAAAAAGAAGATAATTTTTTGTGTAGAAAAATAAAACTGAAACAGTGTGAGTGAGTGACTGAATATTAACGTCGCACTGTTCAGCTACACGAGGGCTTTTGCAACGGACCACGCAATTTTGAACCATGGTCAAGTGACACGTAGACGACACCTGACCTCCCATTACTACCATACCACTCCAATGGAAGAGCATTTCAGCTCTTGACAGATTTAATGTGCATCGCTGCCCTACACTGCGGTTCTTCAGTGGCATTGGGCTCGAACTCATGACATACCTGCTATGATCCGAGATACATTGACTACTAGTCTATCGCAGCCCTCTGAAACAGTGTAGTGGCCAATGAAAATTTTACACCGATGAAACAAATATTAGTCGATGAATTAAGCTAAACGATACTAGGCTGCTGTGTGGTGCAGTTGGTTTGTCTCTGACTAATACGGCTAAGGTTGCGGGTTTGACCCCAGTCCATTCGGTGGATTTTCACGATACAGAAACTCGTCAGCGTCAATGTCGTATGACTATACGGTATGTTAAAGACCCCTAGATTTTCTGTCTGTCTTGGGTACTCTAAAAAAAACTAAATTCATGAAACGTATTCGCATCGTCAGAGCCCATGTGCCTCCCTCTGGGATGTAAATTGGGCGTTAAAATTACTTGCGGTGATTGGTATTCCACATATATGGCGCCACACTCAAAAGAGATACCAGCTCCCGGGGCATGTACTAAGTTTACAATGGTGAAACAGCAATCCCCAACCCCATTAGAAATAAAAAAATGATAATAATTTTTGCTTGTAAATGTTCAACGTTCTTTAAAATTTTTTCCTATCTTCTATACTACATTCTTTTAAAAATTGTTGCACAGCAAATGTATTGGATGGTATGGAAGTCGACACCGTGAGGAAAAATGGCGGCACCCCGGCATTACTACCGAAGTCAGCTGTGACAATGTAAGTGACGAACCATTTTCGATGCATGATACTGACGGGAGAGTAATTAAAGGTTCATATATGAGTATTAATACTGGTACTTAATACTGAGTACTAATCTGAGTAATACTGGTAAAATAAATCAATTTTTAACTTCGTATTATTTCTCATTAAAGATGTATAAAAAATTTCTCAACTATTAGATATTGAAGAACCTTTCACAATTTTTCTTCTATATTTTCTAAAAAACGTGTAGAGAATTAGGAATACAGCTTAGAATCGATGACAACTTTTCTTCACAAACCATTTTTAGAAGTTGGGTTGCGCCTTGGAATCGATGGAGGCACATATTAGAGTACAATACGTATATATATAAATATATTAATAATTATTGATTTTCTATTTATTAAAAATAACACAAAACTATGTATAATTTCAAGGCTTTTTTTCTATTTATTAAGAAAAAATATATGATTCAAAATATATTTGCGGTATTTTTATCCCATTAATATATTCAGATCTTTATAGGCATATCTATTGTTTCCAGGTATCATCCACTTTTATCGAACATACGCTACCAATATTAACTTTTCGCTAAATTAACTTAATATATGTTTCAATAACATATAAGTATCATTTAAAAGAAGAAGTTTTCTTAGATCATATGAATTAATATTTTTTAATACTTTAGACTAACTATTTAATACTAACTATAATAAAAAACTGACAAATATGATTAAAGAATTTTCTTTAATCTTACCTCTACATGTTTCCTTTATTTTACATATTTAAATTAAATCACATATTCCTTATATATCATGCTTAGAAGCGCATGGCAATTACGAAATATAGAAAAGAACAAAACTGTAAGGAAAAAAATCAGCCTATAATTACATCTGAAATCATCTGTACGATATTAAAATAACACGCATGAATGAGTGAAATGAAATTCAAGTCTTGGAGTGAGTTGTTTAAATTTTCAGTACTAATTTGGCATAAAAAAGAAGAAGAAATGCCATATAATTTTGGCTATAATCAGCATGGCGGAAAGGAAGGAAAAATAACATTATTACAGAAACTAACAAGGCATTAAAATTAATAATGCCTTGTTAGTTTCTGAAACTTTCGCATAGATTTTCGTAAAAATAGACTCATTTGAAAAATAATAAAGTGCCTTTTTACTATATATTCCTCAAATTGACTCTTTTACCTATCTTGAAAAGAAATCTTCATTATTTTAGGGTTGTTAGGGAGAAGTTGAATGTAGTTATTCTAATCATGATTTTCTTCTTTTTTTTTTTTGCAAGAAAATTTGCATGAAAATTTCTTATTAAAACATATATATAAAGTTTTAGAAAACAAATAGTCTTATTTTTATGTTTCGGAAAATCCCCTTGCCATTGTTATTAGTAGAATCATTTGAAGTAATTAACTATTAGGAGTAGTTAATGATTTAGTAGTTTCTGAGAAGAACTATGAAGAAAAGAATTGGTTGAAAAATGTTATCTTTAAATGTTGAATTGATCTTTTGCTAATATGGTAAAATAATGGTTTTTAACAATACTTTATTCTGTAAAACAATGAAATACATCATTATTAAGATATTCATTAAAATGGGATTTGCCTCACCTTAAAAAGTTTCTCCTAAGCTCTGAATTATTAATACCATGTTTACTCCAAATGTTTATTTTATTTGATTGTAGTAAGAGTATGGAGAAACAGCGCGGATTAAGATTAATTTATGACTAGTAGAATATATTGAACTAAATAGCCAGTATCATTTAATGTTTCTTACATATAATTAATTAATATATTAATAAATAAATTCAAATTTTGCTGTAATATTTAACTCCCTATTAACTCAATATATAAACTAGTTTCAATTTACTTACATTACGATTAAAATTACTCACTACTAACTTTTCAATTTCGCTAAAATTTATTTATTAATTAGCTTTTACATCATATTATTGATAACCAAATAATAATGTTTATCAACCCACAGATTGAATTTTGCTATTGTTTTTGGAAATTGTTCTATTTTTAGCTATAGAATTAATGAGTTAATGGGACTAAGAGCAGATTAACTGTTTTATAAGAACCACGCAATGCATGTGATACCTGATCTTTTAGTATTTTTTTTCTGAGCTGTCATGCCTGTAAATAAATATAATTGTACTCTAGCTAGAAATGTCATCGCGTTGTGTCACTTACATAGTTATAAAACTGACCTGTGTTAGCAGTTCGTATTTATTATTTTATAATTAAATAGAGGAAAATAGTGTTCAAATATTTTGGATCAATTCAGTTTAGATCAGTGCTTCTCAAACTTTCAATACTGGAGCCCATCTTTTCAATTAAAGTTTTTATCGCTTCCCCTAAAAAATTAATAATGTACTGCTTGAAATAAAAATGCACTTTTTATCGCTAAAGCTACAATATGAGATCTTAATTATAAACCGTACAAATTAATAACAAGTATTTAATTTTGTATATGTTACTTTTAAGCAAAAAATAAGTAATAGGATAATTATTACGTTATTTTTCATTTCTCTTAATTTTTAAATTAGAACAAATTCAAAATGTGGTAACTGCATAGAGACAAATTATAGATGTCAGCTAAACATAGAAAAATAACTCAGAGGGTCAATTTCGAATCATAAACATACCTTTCACAAACTTTGCTCTGCAAAACAAGTCCATGGAAGATGCTAATACTTATTAAACTTGTTCTAAATTTAGTATTAATTAATTAGTTATAAAATACTCTGTGCAGCACTGATACATTAAAAGTATACCGGCTTAAGTACCCGCTCTTTGCACGAGTTCATTTATAAGAAAATAAGACATTATTGATATAATCGCTGAATTGTAAGGAGAGTAAAGCCAAGTGCGCAACACTGTTTACAAAAAGTGAAGAATTTTTTTTAAATGATTGCTCAAATTATAATTAGTTTTAAGCGAACTGTAATTTTAAGCCTCACAGAATTAGCATTTAGAATTGATGTTAAATAATCATTAATAACATAAAATTCCGATGAAGAATAATTCTATAATTTTTTTATATATAAAGCGTAAATATTTCAACATGTTTTAACCCTGGAACAGGCGCACACCCGATACTAATGGTCAAGCGGGGTTATTGAGTCACCCCAATCCGTTGTATATAATTATTTTTATATTACACAATAAATATTGTAATTCCAGTGAATATTTTAATTAAGATATTATATACTCACACCTACTTTCAATGGCACATAAAGTATGTCGAAAAAAAAGTTATCACATCGGGAACTTAGTCAAAACAAGTACCTTAAGATTATAAAAAAAACGTTTGTTACTCCTAAAAAAGAGGGATATATGTGACAAATATATTTTAGTTTACGTAAAGACTGTAAAACTGGATGATAGTGTCAGGGCCATTGATAAGAATTAAACAGTTTTGCCAGAATTACAGATTTCGTGCACTTTGTGCTGGGCGTGACCGGTCCGGGGTTAAAAGTGTATTTAATACAATATTGAAGCTCTATAAATGTGTAAAACATTTTTCATTATTCTTTATATATTTGGGAATACTCATAAAAGTAAATCTTGGCCAAGTAATCCTTCAGGGTGCTCTATGTGCTTTTCCAAAAATCATAAAAAAAACTTTTACAAGGAAAAAATCGCAGAAGAAACAGTTTATTTACAATTTTCCTAAATGAAAAAACAAATACATAAGATCAGGGACGTAACTAACCGTATACGTAAATTCAAAGGTGAAACAGCAGCAAATAAGTTCTGCCTACAGAAAATATGCAGTATTTATAACAGTGATGGATTGTTATCTTTCTAAAATTTTTTGATTATGGGTTTGGTTTGGTTTGTTTTTTTTCTGTGGAAGAGTAGTATTTTAGATTTGAAAAGAAAATGCAATAAAAAATCCCTCATCATGGGATTACAGCAAATCAAATAATATGTTTTTTTTATTTGGTTATAGTATCAAAGATAGCTAATGACGGTTTGAAGTAGAAACTCTTATCTTTGATGAGGTAATATCGCAAATGAATGATATATATATATATATAAATATATATATATATATATATAAATTATATATATATATATATATATATATATATATATAAATTATATATATATATATATATATATATATATATATTTAAATATATAAAAAGAATCACAATTATCAATTTAAAAATTGAAATATATGAATCCTAATATACCAAAACACTTCAGAATATCAATGGCCTTCTTATTACCCTTCTAGAACAGCTGCACAGCAAAAGAAAATCCTGTATCCTGCAATGGATACCCGCACATGTCAACATTGAGGGTAATGAATGTGCAGATATATATATATATATATATATATATATATATAGCCTCGCCAAAGAAGCTAGAGACATCGAACATAAGTGCACCACCATCACACTTGATGATGCTAACGCAGTAGCCAAACATAGAATTATGAATCACACTTTTAAAAAACCCCTAGTTACGGAATTTGACTGTCCCCGAATTATAACATCCACAATTGCCAGATTGAGAACTGAACACCTTAAGGGCATAAAGATTCACCCAGACAAGACAAGATCATATGTTCAATGCAAACACTGCCCAGATCTTCAACTGACGCCCAATCACATCTTGGAATGCCCAACCGTCGCAACAAAGTTACTAAAAATGGGAATGGTCCCTCTGAGGGACTCTTTGCGGGAGCTCCTGTACAGCCCTGATGCTCCCAGAATAGCAGAGGCAGTGATCAAGACTTTCGACGGAATTTAGTGATATCTACTGCATTTATTCATGGACACGAGAACAATAACAATGGCGAATATAAAAGATAATGTTCCATCATTTTCAAACAAAATTAAAAAATTATAAAATAAAATAAAAATTTATAAAATATCCAAGTGCAATCTCGGACTTAGGACCGATAAGTGGGGTTAAACTAGTTTGATGGCGCCAACCTTCCCCCTATTGTAACTTGGTAAGTTAATTGGAAAATTTTCAAATTTCAGAAGAAAAAAAAATTAAAAATTAAAAATTAAAAAGTTAAAATTAAACCATTATACTTTAAATTAAAAAGTTAAAATTAAATCATTATACTTGAAAAATAAAACTATTCGCCATCACATTCCGAAAGATATTGCAATATTAAAATTAAAAACAATTTAGTGCATAATATAAGTAAAACCTTCAAACTCCCAAAATGATGCACCCATTTTAAAATAGTTGTAAAGGTAGAAAAAATAAATTCCTGATCCGAAAGTTCAAATAAAAAAAATATTTGAGATCCGAAAGTTCAAATCAAAAATTATCTAAAATCAAAAAGTTCAAATTAAAAATCCGAAAGTTCAAGTTAAAAAATCTGAAAGTTCAAGTTAAAAATCTGAAAGTTCAATCTAAAAAATTCGAAAGTTCAAGCTAAAAATCCGAAAGTTCAAACTAAAAATTTCTAAAACCAAATGTTCACATTAAAAACCCAGTATATTCACAAATGAATAGAGTAAATCATTAAAAATACAGTATATTCACAAATGAATAGAGTAAATCATTAAAAATACAGTATATTCACAAATGAATAGAGTAAATCATTAAAGACTCACCAAACAGTATCCCATCAAGAATATGATCCATTTCTTATAGCACGACTTTTCATTTTTAATATATCAATTACACATCATATTTTGTTTCTTAACATCTAACCATGTCAATCCAATCGATTCTTGATCCAACACTAGAGTATGACTACTTGGCATTAGATGCAAACCATATCACATGTAAAAGACTTGCTTGATTGATTGGTCATAAATGTCTGTTTGGACATAAATGTTTAACTGGTAATAAATAATTTTAAAGTGTATATATAGTCCTGTAAATATTATTTTAAGTGTGTGTGTATTAAAATGTATATTAAAATGTAACCTGTGTGTGTGGAATGCACAAATTCTTCACAGCTGGACCACTAACAAGCTGACTTTGTGGACCTAATGTTGTGTGGTGGATTTGTGCATTTACGAGTTTAAAAATATTTTTAAGAAATATTTCTGATCTATATATTTTCTCAGGAAATTGATGGGATAATCATTCTGTATGCACAATAATATAAATTTCTGGATATTTTTGAATCTATCAGTATTGTGCGTAGTTAAATTATTATTTCTCAACAAAAAATTTAAAATTATATTTCTAAATACAGATATATGAAGACAACTATTGAAGTTTGGTATCTTTATGACATTGAATTTAAATGCTTCGCTTTTATCATATATATTGCTATATAATTTGTTGTCAATATATAATAGTTAAATCCAAATCCAAAAATTCAACTTTGTTTGAGTTAAAATTCGTCTGTTTTAATTTTAGGTATTCCGGATAAAAATTAATGTTAGGTTTAAATTCTCTATCATGACCTATAACAATTAAATCATCTATGTATCTATATATATATATATATATATATATATATATATATATATATATATATATATATATATATATATATATATATATATATATATATATATAAAAATTCTATCAGTGTAAATGTGTATTTTTTATTACTTCCGAAAATATTTTGTTTTACTTCATTCCAGTAATAATTTTTTAAAGCTTTTATCTTCGATATGCTCGCGCCCCCCTGGGGGGAAAGCCCCACAGCTTGAGAAAAACGCTGATTTAGATTCCTGAATTTCAGTTCTTTGTATTTTAAAATTGTTATATAATGAAAAGCAGGTGCCTAAGTGTTAGTTTTATTATTAAGAGGAATTTTAATATGACAGTATAGTGTCATTTACATCAATAGTAATTCCGAAATGACGTCAGATTACAGTTTCTAGAGCAGTGGTTGATAAAAGTGTATTTAATAGTATGTTGTAATGATTTCCGCAAAATTATCTAAAATATATACCTATAATAAAATAATATCTTTTATATAAACTCATTGCATTTTATGTAGAGAGCATACACTCAGGAACATTGAAAATAGCGACCCAAGAAGGAAGCTAAGTCAGTGCTTCTCAAACTTTCAATACTGGCGCCCCCCTTTCCAAACACAATTTTTATCGCCCCCTTATACATTAATAATGTACTGAATGCAATAATAATGCACTTTGAAGTTAAAGCTACAATAGGCAATCTTAATTATAAACCATACAACTTAGTAACATAATTTTTAAATTTTGTATACCACTTTTAAGCAAAAATAAATAAATAAATAAAATAATAGGATGATTATTATGTTAATGTTCCTTTCTCTAATTTTAAATTGAACATATTGCAAAATCCGGTGGCTGCGTGTGTGTGTGTAGAAGACAAAATATTCTAGATATCTGCTAAATATAGAAAAATAATTTAGAGGGTCAATTTCTAATCATAAGCATTCCTTCTTAAAACTTTGCTTTGCAAGACAAACCCATGGAAGTCGTTTACACTTATTAAACTTGTTCTTAATTTAGTATTAATTAATTAGTTATTAAATACTCTGTGCAGCACTGATACATTAAAAGTATACCGGCTGAAATGTCCGCTCTTTGCCCGAGTTCATTTGTTAGAAAATAAAACGTTATGGATATAATAGCTGAATTGTAAGGAGAGCAAAGCCAAGTGCTCGAAAATGTTTACAAAAATGAAAAATGATCATTTTAAAATGGTTGCTCAAATTATAATTAGTTTTAAGCGAATTGTAATTTTAAGCATCACAGGATTAGCATTTATAATTGATGTTAAATAATGAACAATAAGATAAATTTCAGATGAAGAATGATTGCATTATTTTTAATATTTAAAGCGAAAAGACTTCAACATGTGTTTTAATGTTTTAACCCTGGAGCTGGCACGCACGCGATTCGGTATAGATGGGTTATTGAGTTACCACAATCCTTTTTTTTTATATAATTATTTTACTGCACACGATACAAATCGTGATTCCAGTGAATAATTTAATTAAGAGAAAGTTTACTTACCTACTTTCAAGAATTTTTTCAATTTTTCTTTGGTAACAAATAAACAGTTTTGCCAGAATTAACGATTTCGTAATCTGTGTGTCCCGCGCAACCACTTACGGGTAAAAATTGTATTCATTATGATATTATGTATGTTACTGCTAAAAAAATTGTGTAAAACGTTTTTTTTTTTTGCATGGAAAAAAGCTCAACAGAGATATACATTACTTACAACTTCCCTAAATGAGAAACAAACACGTAAGAGAGGGGTAATAACTAACTGTACCAATAACTTAGAAGGTCATACAGATTACAGCTATAACGTGCAGTATTTCAAAAATAATTACAGTGATGAATTTTTAATGTTCCTAAATTTCTTCGATTATGGATCTGGGATTTGTTATTTTCTCTGAAAGAGTTATACGTTAGGCTTAAAAAGAAAGCGTAGTAAAAAAATCTCTCATCATGGATTACAGCAAATTAAATAAAATGTTTTTTTTATTTGGGTATAGGATCAAAGATTGCTAATTAGGTATTGAAGAAGTTTTTATTTTTAATGATTTAATATAGCGTGCCTATAAATTGTATCTGAGTAAAAGTGCATTTTTAATATGTCTGAAAGTATTTTGTTTTAATTCATTGCTGTAAATGAATTATTTTTAAATCTTCTATTTTCGATATGCTCGCGCCCCCTTGTAAGGTTATCGCACCCCAGGGTTTGAGAAACACGGAGCTAAGTACAATCGCGAAACTTTGAAAATAAGTACAGCGTAATGTGTTATGCAAATGAACCAAGTTTTGTGCCAATACGCATGCTAATACACGCCGAGGTGGCACTACAATCAGGAAGAGGGTGCTATATAAGCCAGCGCAAATTCGAAGAATCATAAACGTGACGATTACCCGCCGATTATAGGAAGACTTTGGTTAGCGAAACATGCCAGGTAAACTTGCTAGAAGACATTTCTCACAATTAAGCGAGTTTGAGAGAGGCCTGATCATCGGGATGAAAACTGCAGGCAGGGGAAGGTACCCACGCGCGGAAAACCGGGTCTGGAGCGACCAGGAAGACCACGAGGAAAGAGGATCGAAGGATCGTGTGCAAAAACTTGTGGACCCCAAAGTGACTCGTTCAATGATAAGAGCAGACGTAGGTGTAGCAATTGTTCCACAAACAATTTCCAGACACCTTGCAGAAGCAAATATTAAATCCAAGCGCCGTTTCCGTGCACTCCCTTTAACCCTCCAAGCGGTTAGCATGGAAAATTTCGTCATTGCAAAGATGCTTCGAAAATGCACTGCACGGGTTTTTTGCCTTCAAGTAACATTTTCAAAAGCGGATTAACCATACTTTTCTGAAAACCTTTCCTCCTTTTAAATGTTTAACATCTTGGAAGATAATTAGACACGTTGGAAGCAACACAGCATGACACTGATAAGACGTTTTATGGCTTACAGGGAACCCAGTGTTTTGAGCCTGGAGCAATCGTAAGAAACCGGGAAAAAATTTCTTTAGACCCCAGGAAGTGTTTGTTTGTCAGCTAGTAATTTAAAAGTTTTGAAAAGTCCCAACGCATAAGTAAAATATGTTACAATTCCCTTTTGTGGATTCATATTAATTTGAAACTGTAACAAGTTTGAGCGTGTCAGGGCAATCTGCTATTTTATATAGTTAGACAAATTATCTTTTTAAAGTATATTCTTTTGCTTCACTTTTCTTATCTTAATCAATGCTTTCAGTTTTTGAAACATGATTATTTCATTATAAGATGCCAAAAAAATTAATAAAACACCAAACACTTTAAAATTTGAAATCTTTTCAACTTTCCAACCACTAAAAATGAATAAATTTAAACTTCGTCAAATAATTTGAAACATTTTCTTACACTTTGATAAAAATAATAACGAAAAAAAACTAATTAAGATTTATTAGTTTTTTTTTAGATTTCAAAGCCCACGTGTTCAGGGAAGTTTAAGTACAGTGCCTAGAGTTATGTATTGTAAAAATACACCGAATTATATTTGAATTTTAAGTGCTTGAACTTCAGATTACATCAAAGGCAACATGAATGAAGATTTTCCCACATTTTTTTTATAACATAAATGTTTGAATAAATGATAATCAAAAATATACGGGGGGAAACATTTACAGTAGACATTTATGCATATAAATAAACATAAAAATCAATTTTAAATTCGAGGTATTCAAAAACATTCGAATTATTCTTCAAAAATATCTATTTATGCAAAATATCTCAACACTTATTTTTTTTAAAGGCTAACTGAATAAGTAATTAAAATCTGCATATTTTTTAAAATCTCGACCGTATAAAGTTAGAATATTTATGTTAGAAATTCCATTTGAAATTTCGAAAAAAAAATGTATCGCGCAGTTAAAAATTATTTACCATAAGTTCTAGCAACTCTTTGAGTATAATATAAATTTCAAATTTTATTATATAGCTTCTTTGGTATTTTTTAATATCTTTCGAAGATTTCATACAATTATGTTGAAAACTGCATGCTAAGAGCAAAAAATATACTAAGAAAATCGACGAATATACAATAAAGATTTATATAGAAGCAAAACTGAGAAGCTAAAGCGTAGGAATGAAAAATTTTAAGTATATCTGAAGTAGTTTTCGAAATATTTATTTTTAAGTTCAGAAAATTTGTGTGCGTTGTGTTATACTTCATATTAATTAAATGGTTAAAATAATATGTTAATAATAGTCATGTAATCGTTTGATGACACATCCATATACTAATAAAAATTATAATGGTCATTGATGCGAATGTGAAGAATTTTATGTAATTTTAAATTCAGACCTTAAAATATTGATGTGGAAAATATAAAACGACCATATAAAGTACATGAAAAATGCAGTCTGCTATAAAATGATCTTGAAAAACAAAATACGGCATTTTCATTTACTATGGCAGAGCCGGTTTAGTCAGGGGCGATCTGGAAAAACAGAGAGGGAACCGCGGTTTTGATGGATGCCGCTCTAGTTTTTAAATCTCTCAGGGAAAAAATATATGAATTACAAATGCAAAAACTAAGGCTTGTAATTTTCCATACATTTTTATAACAACGAATTGTGGAATTTGCTCTCAATACTTTGTTGTGTTTGACAATATCTAAGGTAACCAACCGTACTTTAGATATAGATTTGCACTACTCTTTCTTAACCGTATTCTTTTTAAAATTAATTCGTGCAGCCAAAATACACTTTTTGCACCCTTAAAAATGTATGTAAACTATAACAGTTAATTTTAATTTATGCAACTTGTGAAATGTTCATAATTAATCATTTCCGTCTAAAGAGTTTACATGAAAAAAAAAATTGGACTGCCTCATTTATTAGGGAATTATATAAGATTCTAACATTAAGTTTTATTTTTCACCTAATAGGGTCGAGTGGTAGTGTATCGTGCTTCCACACCACAGGTCTTGGGTTCTATTAACGGGCTGGGCAAGGTCGACTCTGCATTTCATCCCCACTACATTGGGTCGATAAATGAGTACCAAGCTTGCTTGGGGTATTAAACACTAAATATCTCTCTTCAGACGGACCACCAATTCGGGACATGTGTTCATGCACCTCAGCAGCCAATGGTCACGTATATTGGGATGGGCATAGTAGTTCCTGGCCCAAATGAATTATTGTGCCACTGAGTTTGAGTTTTAAGTTTGAGGATTGCCTCACTTTTGGGATACCCCTTAGATAAACATTTATTTCCTCTCATTTGCAATTAAACATTTTTCTTTCAATTACGTTTATTTCAGAAGGAAGTTTGATTTTTCAAATGTATTTGCTTAATAACATGTATATTTGTGTATTATATTAAATTTTGATCAATCCAAAATTACATGTTTTTTGCTCCTCTAAAAGCTTTTAGGATTTTAGAACTGATCTTACAATCCATATACGTTTTATAGTAGTATATTTGAAAATGATAAATACATTTTTATGACTCTGTGAGCTTTTATACCTCGTTTACAAATATAAAAAATTACATTCAGCTACAGTTTTTAAAATGTACTGAAATAAGTGGAGGAATAGCATATTTACATATTATAAATATTTTTGACTGCCACTTTCGGTTTTGAAAACTGAATTCAACGATAAATTTGCGAGAATGGACTCTTGCCAGTACGCGTCAGAAACGTTGTTGTTGTCTGATGAAGGTGAGCGATCATCTCATACTATGTCTTCCATACAGTAGGAAATATTTGTGTATACTCAAAAAATTTAATACAGGATACTTTGCAAAATGTTAAAATTCTTTTTAAAATTTGGTATGAATACATTGTGGAACTGTCGGTTAACTTCACTGAACAAAATTGTTTTAAGTGTACTGTTTTGAAAGACAAAATTAATTAGGGAGAACTTTTCTCACAATAGAATTAGTAATGACTGAATTGTGTGAAAATGTAGTTATCGATGAGTGACATTTTTCCTTGTAATAAAAGAAACAGAGAGATAAGAAATTAAACTTGAGTGGAATATGGTTAGAAATACTTTCATGCGCATTTGAAGAAGTATATCCCCCATTTAAATTAAAATTTATTGACTGAATGTGTGTTATGTCCATCACAAATGCCGATATAGAAAAGAAATTTTTATTTTATACAAGAAGTTCGAAAAGGAGAACACTAGGAATGAAAATTAAGATTTTTTTTCCGAAAAATATTCAGTTAACATAAAAATATCATTTATATGATTTAAATTAAAATAAATTAAAAGTATTGAAATCCTTTTATATGTTATTTTAAATTAAAAATATAAGGAAATAGAGAAAGATCGGTTTTATTTCATAAATATAATCATCGCATGTATATCCCCGTATGCACCATTCATTGTCTTATTGTTTAAAAAAAGAGATATGGCCTTCGCTCTTTTACCTCATTACTTTTTAAAAAACAGGAAAGTGAGAGCGTTTTCTTACTCTCATATTCAAATATTCAAAAATGAATACAGGATGTTTTTTTTCTGGTTCAAATCGCAATACCAATACATATATATATATATATATATATATATATATATATATATATATATATATATATATATATATATATATATATAATTTTTAAAAAATTACAGAAAAATAAATTTTGTTTGAAGAAAATATAATTATTTTTCAACTTCTAACACACTATTTCCTTTTTTCCACCCCTCATTTTGCTTTAATTTTACTGTGACTAAACATAAATAGGAAACGACCCAGTTGCACTACAACTTTCAAACAAGATTGCCCAAGGCAACTTAACAAATAGCTGTATGCGAATGATCTCTTGGTTCTTATTTTACAAAAGGACCGAACTGAGTCATAAAATTGTCCCCGTTCGAACTCCCAAGTTTTAAAAGGGGCAAAAGAAAGAAGTCTGTTGCATCTTTAAAGCGAATGGCAAAATAAGAGTAAACGCTTTTAGAATAACTTTTCAGGAGGAAGCTAACCACTCAGAGGATTAACACCGTAACATCAGCAACTGCGTCTACAGTGGTGCCAAGCCAGATCAATGTGGAATGTCAAAGACTGGTAAAAGTTTTCGTTTAGTGATGAATCCCGGTTTGTTTTGGGGACAGATTATAACCGTGTACGGGTGTGGATGTGCCCTGGTGAGCGGTACAATTCCCCCATACCGTTCTACGTCACACTTCCCGCACAGCTGGTCTGGGGGGCCATAGCCTATGATAGCCGGTCTACTTTAATTGTGATGCGTGGAACATTAACGGGCTTAAGTTGCGTTGATGATATTCTTCGACCCCATGTAGGACCTTTCCTAAATGGTCCCCACGGGGCAATTTTCCAGCTAGATAATGCTCGTCCGCATACAGCAAGATTTGCTCAAGACTTCCTACGTCCTTTTCAGACTCTTCCATGGCCTGCCCGCTCCCCCGATTTGTCCCCTGTAGAGCACGTGTGGGATCAGCTAAAACGGAAGATGCCATCGTGTCACTCTGTGCATGATTTAGAGTTCGCTGTTCAAGATTGTGGGCCCATCTGCCTCAGGACAACATAAGGTGTCTAATCAACTCAATGCTGGACCATGTGGCGGCATGTATTGCAGCTGGAGGGGGTCCAACGCGCTATTGAAGTTGCCCAGTATTTGTGTCGTTGCACACCCTGTATTCGTTTAATTGTCTTGTTTTTAGATCAAGTGAATCTCTGATCTGTGTTATTATGTGTATTAAATTTCATTTCAATCCGATGCTTTCTTCATGGGCCGCTATTTTCAATGTTCCTGAGTGTATTTATAGGAATTTAAAGAAAATCAGGATGAATAAGGATTGTTCTAGGTCTGTGAAAAGGAAAATCTGGAATATATTTCTCAATGCTAATTTTTGATTTAATGTCAGAGCTGTCAATTTTATTAAATACAAGTAATTTAAATAAAAAAAAATGTTTATGTCAATTCCTACTTCGATCAAAGAAACATTTTACTTTAGCATTTTTTTATTAAATAATTACAATTATTATAAATACGTATATACATATGACATAATCACAACATTAAGTGGTAATTAATTTTTATTAATTATAATTAATTCACAGTATAGTCATCCAAAATAATCATGTATATAAAATTTCAGCTAAATGGAGCACTTTAAAATGTATTTTATTAGCGATTGAATATTCCACCAGATAAATAAAAAAATATAGAGAGTGTCTGAGCTAATTTTAGGAATTGAAAAATGGTAGCATTTCTCCTGATCGTTTGTCTAATAGTGGTTATTTTACTCGTTAAGAATTTGCCTGGCATTTAAATTTGAGCACTTTGTAAAAATTAATATGGATATTTGCTTCATGTCCCCAAACATAGGAAGCGTAAGTCAGGATTGGTCTTAGGATTATAGAGTAGTTTCTAATACTTAATTTTGATTTAATGAAAAATGATTGAGAACTTTTTATGCGCGGCTTTAAATTTTTCTCTAATAAAAGTTACATGTTATTTAAAAGTAAGAGTTTTAGCAAGGATAATTCCTTAGCATTTATCTTGATTAAACTAGAGGATTATATTCACTTGGATGTAGTTATGTGGTGTTTTTTGTATATAGCGAAAAAATTGAATTCTGTTATTGAGGTGCTGATGGCTATTTTCCACTTAGTAAAACCTTAGTCAAGCTGTGTTAGCTATCGCACGATCCTTTGTAAGGTGAAGGCTGGTTCTTTGTGTTGACACAGTATCGCTGTGTCGTAAACATACATGTGTGTGTGTGTGAATTTCATTGTTAATGGTAGGAATGTCATTTGCATAGATGTTGAAGAGCGTGGGAGAGAGAAGCGCGATCCTTGTGGGACCCCAGGAGAAATTTTGTAGTATTTTAGAGGTTATTATTAATTTTGACAGAAAACTTTCCGAGGAATGAAAGGAATTAATCAGGATACTAAATGGAGTTAGCACTTTGTATCGAATTAGTTTATAGATATGATTTGAGTGCCAAAAGCAGTAGAATCTTTTTTGTATCTCTATAAATACTGCCCTGCGTACGTTTTTTTGTAGCTATATTTAACATTACTGTTCCGAGTAGCTGATGAATGGTGGAGAGCTGTGGCCAAAATCCGTCATTAAAATTTGGTTTTGATTAAGATGGAAATTTTACCTATTAAAGTCGATTTTTCCCGCGAGTTTACTGAGAACTAATAGTAGAGAGATTGGCCTGTAACATTCGGCAAGGGTAAGGTCCTTACCGGGATTTTAAATCGGATATCTGTAACTGTATCAAATGGTTTTAAATTATAAATGCTTACTTTCTTGTCCATAGTTATTTAGTTTTCGAGACAAACTTACAAATAAATGTTTGTTTAATAACTAACAATTTAGTTAAAACCTTGCTTAATTTTCGACATACTTAATTATGTGTCATGTACTTGTAAATATATCACTAATGAAGAATTTTTCCAATTTTATTCAGTTCTTCAAAATGCATAAAATAAGAAGTATTTATTGTATTCTTAACACATTACTTATTTTGATTTACATCAAAACAAATATCAGCATCCAAAATTAATCCTTTTTAATATAATATAGTGCGCAACATCGGTATATTTATTCCTACTGCAAATAAATTACTAATTTGATGTAACCATCATAATACTTAGAGTTTTTGGAGTTGTCTTTCAAGATACATTTTAATATTTAATCTTTCCATGGAACATCTGATTAGCGTTATTCAAAACTTGTATTCTTAAACTATGAAATAAGCTTAAGTATATTTTACACTGTCCATATTTCTCGGCTGCGTAGTTTAATAGTCTGACAACTATCAACTCCAAAATGTAAATTCCTGCGTCGCTGAGATGATGCGAAGCATGCCGGATAATTCATTTGTATCTAAAATTCCTATATTCTGAGAATAACATTGAATAAATATCATAATAATTTAAAATATATACATAAATATATCTGTATCGCATTGAACGTTGCATAAAATATAATAAATACATTTATAAACGAGATACTTTTGGTTTATTCTACGTATTGGGCCTATAGTAGTTTTAATAACAGTACAATGTAATTTTCTGTTAATATCTATTTTCAAATTATATGTTAGAATAATATACATAAAAAACATTGCTTTTTTTACGTTTTTGAACATAATTCACAAAAATCAGTTCCCTAAAAATTTCAGAGAGACATAGAGATAGAGTTGTATTAACACATACAGCAACATTAGAGCGTTTGACAATGGAACTCGTAATTGTGTACCTCGGTCAAGTGACGAGGACGACAAATGAGCTAGCGACCCCCTTTCCTAACTAACATACTACTCCTCACCTGTGGGGTGACATTAAGTGTCGACAAATTCATTGGAACCAGTACTTGAACAGACACAGTGATCATGATCAACATGTGTATTTTTTATATAGTATATACCATGCAGAATTTGTATAAATATATATGTTATTTTAAATTAATAAGATTTTCTTATTAATTTTTTGTAAATTAAACTATTTGCTATTTGGTTACCTCTATAATCTTAAGGAAAACTTCAATGTTTATTCCTAAAGTAATAATCCGAATTTATAAGAGCTTAAGAAAATATAGTTGATGAAAACTTGGAATTATGTATATATTTAATATTTGAAAGAAAAAAAACCAGATTGCTACTATTGTAGTTGTTACTACTGCTACTTGATAGGTAAAGGTCAGATCAAGATCCACGAAATTCATCAAAGCAAAGGGCTAAGTGACGCCTGTCGTTAGATGTAGCTTTGAGTACCATACAGGTGACAGAATGATTTAGCTTGGTTTTACCCCTATTTTGAGAAAGAACACTCTGGGTGTGGTTAGGGGCGTCCCACCTCTCTTCCTCTTCCACCAAACTCACGCGAGGATTTGAGGCTCAATGGCTATTTAAAGTAGCCACATGCCGCGAAGGCACTATACATTTACAAACATCCATGTCTTCCGCGGGATGTGAATCCAGTGCCAACGGTACAGCAGTCAGCGCCACTAGCCACTATACTAGATGGGCATCAGATTGTTACTTTTTCTTATAAAGGAGTGAAAGAAGTATAATTCTTTTACAACAGAAGTCTAACTTTATAACCCTTTATCTACTGACATTACTTATAATCACCCCCTTTGAAATTACATAGAATATAACCATTTTTACGAATAATCCTTCAAAACTTAGGAGGAATATTCTTTTAAATTCACTCTTCCAGGATGCATGGATGCAAAGGAAGCATGATGAGTATTTCTGAGGGGAAGGGGTAAAGAGTTTCGTTTACAACTGACATTTTAAACAGATTGCAAAAATTGTTCTTTTTGTTCCTAAAAAAAGTAGTAATTGACAAAGGGTAAATGTCTTCTTATTTTTTTTTTGTATTAAGTTAAGACCTTTGAAAATTATTTCATAATTTATTTTAAGTGAACAGTATATATAATTAATTTTTGAGTTGCATAAACTGTGTGGTACTTACAAGTACCGACAGTACAGTGTAAGTTCAAGCAAGATCTTCATTTTATTTTTTAATCTGCATAGCTTCTCATTGTTTTTTTGTTGTGTTGTAACATCATTACTATTGTGTAATGCTTTTTTGGCTTTTATTTTTAGTTTAGTTTATTTATTTTACTTTTGTGTTTTATTTTAATCCTTTCTAAACATTTTTGAGCTTTGAATCTGAGTTTGTTTATTTCCTCACACAATAAAATGAAATATATCTTTATTTTATTCAAAAATTAACAACATTTTAATTTATTTACATGTAACTCAGATTCAGCAATAATATGAAGTTCTCAAGGTTTTTTTTTAAAATTGTTTAACCTTTTTTTAGAGTGTTTGGATAAAGTAGACCAATTTTCAAGCAGCTCTGGAAGCAGTGATGTACTGACAGATTATTTTTCAGATGAAGAAGTCACAGCTACTAATATGTTGGAACTTTCTTCAGATTCTGAACAAAACCCTTGTTGCAGCAGTTTGCGTTGAGAGAATACAATATTTCCTACCTCAGGATGCAGTGTATAAAACACATTCAATCGAAACCTCACTCTAAATGCACAACGTGCAGTGCATTGCATTTTTGTATATACATGCAAAGAAAAACTGCTTGTTTCAGTAGTTTCAAAATAAGTGTATGTGAAAAAGCCGTTTTTAAGTGTAAAAAAAGTAAATCAATTTAAAAAATATTTTTTGCTGCAAAATATTAGCGTTCTCTGGTTATTTTAAGAGTTACAGCTGTTTTAAAAAAGTTATTCGGTCTTTCCGTATTTTGAGAATATCTTAAACCTCCATGTACTGACGGTACCTAAAAGTATCAGTTCAATGAATTAGCTCTAACGCAGTGTTTCTCAAACTGTGGGGCGCGCCCCCCTGGGGGCGCGATAACCTTACGAGGGGGGCGCGAGCATATCGAAAATAAAATATTTAAAAATATTTAATTTACTGGAATGAACTAAAACAAAATGCTTTCAGACATAATAAAAAATGCACTTTTACTCTGATATAATTTATAGGAGCGCGCGCAATATTGTCATCAAAAATAAAAACAGCTTCAATACCTGATTAGCTATCTTTGATCCTATAACCAAACAAAAAAACTCATTAACAAACAAAACTACTCATTCAGAGAAAAAATTTAGGAACATAAAAAAAAATCATCACTGTCATTATTTTTGAAATACTGCACATTATAGCTGTAATCTGTTTGACCTTCTAAGTTATTGGTATAGTTAGTTATTACCCCTCTCTTATGTGTTTGTTTCTCATTTAGGGAAATTGTAAGTAATGTATTTCTCTGTTGCGCTTTTTTCCATGAAAAGAGTTTCATGATATTTGGAAAACCACGGAGAGAGAGTATTTAAGAGTGTTCTAAAATATATAAAGCACAACGAAAAACGTTTTACAAATTTTTTTATTAGAAACATAAATTATCTTAATGAATACACTTTTACCCGGAAGTGGTCATGCGGGACACATAGATTACGAAATCGTTAATTCTGGCAAAACTGTTTATTTGTTACCAAAGAAAAATTGAAAAGTCCTTGATAGTAGGTAAGTATATTTTCTCATAATTAAATTATTCACTGGAATTACGATTTTTATTGTATACTATAAAAATAATTATAAGGATAGAGGATTGGGGTGACTCAATAACCCGGCTCGACCATTAGTATCGAGTGCGCGCCTGCTCCAGGGTTAAAACATGTTGAAGTCTTTTCGTTTTAAATATTAAAAATAATACAATTATTCTTCATCTGAATTTTATATTATTTTTCATTATTCAACATCAATTCTAAATGATAATTCTGTAAGGCTTAAAATTATAGTTCACTTTAAACTAATTATACTTTGAGCAATCATTTAAAAAAAATCATTTTACATTTTTGTAAACATTGTCGTGCACTTGGCATTACTCTCTTACAAAATTCAGCGATTATTTCAATAATGTTTTATTTTCTTATAAATGAACTCGTGCAAGCGGGTACTTCAGCCGGTATACTTTTAATGTATGAGTATTCCATAGTAGTTTATAACTAATTAATTAATACTAAATTAAGAACAAGTTTAATAAGTATTTACGACTTCCGTGGGCTTGTCTTGAAAAGCAAAGTTTTTATAAGGAATGTTTATGATTAGAAATTGACCCTCTGAGTTCTTTTTCTATATTTAGCAGATATCTATATTTTGTCTTCTAAGCAGCCACCGCATTTTGCAATATGTTCAATTTAAAAATTAGAGAAAGGAAAAATAACACACATAATAATTATTCTATTATTTTATTTATTTATTACTTAAAAGTAGTATACACAATTTAATACTTATTTTACTAATCTATATGGTTTATAATTAAGATCGCCTATTGTAGGCTTAGCATCAAAGTTCATTATTATTGCATTCAGTACATTATTAATGTATAAGGGGGCGCGATAAAAATTGTGATCGAAAAGGGGGGCGCCTGTATTGAAAGTTTGAGAAGCACTGTTCTAACGTATTAAATTTTCGAAATTTCATTTTTTTATTTATGTCTATCCTTTAGTTTCCAATGTAATGATTCAAAAAATATTGCATGAAAACTTGCACAAATCATAATGATGTACATAAAGGGTTAAAAATCTCTATTATCTCAAATAGCTTTATCGATATTTTACTGTAATTAAAATGGTTTAGGTTTGTCCAAGTAACTTCATATTAAGTTATAATTAATATCATCCATTTTTTTTAAAAGTATACATAAAATGAGCAGGACATTTTTTTTAATAGACAATTCATATTGAAGGTATAAAGATTTTTTCAATTCTTGTAATTTGATATTAAGTTCCAAAAGTAAGTTTCGTCATTCTTTCCACGTGAAAAAATTATTGTCAATAGAAAAATACACCATTGCTTCATGCACTCTACATCTTGCTCTATTTTTTGACATAGACTTCACTGATATGTTGTGACGGGCTCATGGGTTTTTTCATTAACACGTCATTTTGGGTACTTTAGGGCTAGAATACATATCAATTATTTTCCTACTAACCCGAGAATTAAAACTAGAAGGAAATATGCAGATTAGGAAGTTTTTAAATAACAGAAGTTTAAATTAAGCGGGGTGGCATTTGGGGAGTGTTATGATAGTCCATGTTTCAAGTGTGAATAGTATTTCGAGAAGTTAAGTGACAGTCAAGAGAAGTTACCTGTGACAGACAGCCTTTAGTCAAGATGCATATCGTTGCATGCCAGTGATCCTCAACTACAACAAGGATCAGATAGATAGTCGTTTCGTCGGACATTAAGGTAGGAGTTACCAGTTTAATATTCGTATTTACATTGAAATTGAGCTTAGGTGAGTTGGTTATTGATAGT
>BMAU01015616.1:0-52977 GCA_019973935.1 Trichonephila clavipes
TAGATTGATTGATTGAATATTAACGTCGCACTGTTCAGCTACACGAGGGCTTTTGGTGACGGACCACGTAATTTTGAACCATGGTCAAGTGACGTGGACGACACCTGAGCTGGCACCACCCTCTCCTAACTACCACACCACACCAACGGAAAGACGTTTCAGCTCTCGACAGATTTAACGTGCATCGCTGCCCTCCACGGCGGGTCTTTAGTGGTACTGGGCTCGAACCCGTGACAAAGCAAGCCACGCCCTGATACCTATAACACGACACGTAGAACTTAACTCTTTGAACGGCGAACTTCAATTATCATCCAATACCACAAAACACTTTAATTGTCGAACATTCCTTTACACTACCATTACATTGCTATCATTTCCCTTACGCTTACTCAAAGATCCTATATTTATCCTATATTATTTGCATCTCTTCACTTCTGGTTTCTTGGATTTGGTTGGGAAAGAGTTGCCATTAATTCTGGCCCAAAGAACCCAAAGGACTTGTTAAAGAAAAGACGCGTAAGTCGTCACAGTCTTTTTGACAAGGTGAACTGAACCTTGTGGTACACTTATGGCTTCATTTTTTAATTGATGGAGTTCTAAAGTAAGCATTTGAAAATTTTCCTTTCGTTTCATGTTCATCGCGTTTCTCAATCATGAATAAAATTATTTCTTTCAACAAGTTCTTTTTTTTTATCAGTTTCCACTTCCTTCAATTGAGATCACATATGCCCCGCTCCGGCGCTCCCAGATTAAAGGTGTATTCTGAAAAAATTATGGATGTTCTAAAAAGGATTATGACGTTTTTCACTAAAAATAAATCTTGGCCAAAATCCTTCAAATGAAACAATTATTTTACGAATAACGTAAAACTCTCTATTATTTACAATTTCCCTCAGCGAAAAACAAACACATATAAAAGATGGAACGGAACTAATGTAGAACTAACCATACCAGTAAGTTTGAAGGTCAATCAAATTATCAGCAAATGTAATACACTGCTGGACAATTGCTAAGAACGGATAACAGTATTATCCATAACAACCACAAAATGAAAGGAAGCAAAATGTGGAAAATTAGAATAAGTGCGGGATATTATTAAGAAGGAGTATAAGTATGCAATTTTTTTCCCACGTCTGTTCATCACGTGATAGCGTTCATAAGAGCTTTAAAGGTTTTGACGCGTGTGGATAGTTGTTGTTTCAAGTCAAAGTTCTACAGGAAAGATTTAATAGATGAACTTAAAATTTTTGGCATGTCTTCCCGACATTACATAGATGATTTTATGCGTGGCCGAATTATTGGAAAGATCGAAGAAGGGCGAAAAATAACAGATGTTGCCAGGGAGTTCGACATCGGTCACAGCGTTGTTTCACGGCTGTGGAAGTCATTTAAAACTACTGGAATGTGTAGTAGACAGCACGTGGGAGGTCGTGTTAGAAGTACGACGCCAGCAGAAGACAGATATATCGTCCTATCAGCAAAAAGGAACAGGCGCATCACAGCTCATCAGGTGGCAAATCAGTTTCTTGCTGCCTCAGGAAAGCAGATCTCCCGAAAAACTGTTGCCAGACGTTTGAGGGGAGGAGGACTATACGCACGCAGACCTGTTGTGTGTGTCCCATTGACCAGACAGCACCATACTGCTTGTTTGCAATGGTGTCGTGAGCATCACAATTGGACTGAACAGGACTGGGCATGCGTACTATTCTCAGATCAGAGTAGGTTCAGTCTGTCATCGGATTGTAGACGCCAACTGATCTGGTGCGAGAGTGGAACTGCTTATCGTCCAGAAAATATCCAGGAAAATGACCGATATCCGACATGCAGTATCATGGTGTGGGCCGGCATCATGACTGATGGCCACACGTGCCTACATGTGGTTGCGAATGGGACTATGACAAGCCAACGATACATTGATGAAGTTCTATTTCCTCATGAACGTCTTTTCCGTGGTGCTGTCGGTGATAAATTTGTTTTTATGGACGACAACGCAACATGTCATCGAACACTCGCTGTTCAGGATTGTCTAGATAGCGAGGGTATTCAACGTCTCGTATGGCCAGCGCGTTCTCAGATCTCAACCCCATTGAAAATGTGTGGGATGCTTTGGGGAGGCAAGTTGCTGGTCGAAACTATCCTCCGACAAACAAGAACACCCTCATCCGTGCACTCACAGAGGAATGGGATAAATTGCCTCAACAGCTGCTGGATAATGTTGTGCAAAGTATGGTACGACGTGTGGAATGTTGCATCACACTACACAGTGGACATATCCCGTACTGATACTTTTCTTTAAGGTGCCTGCTGACTTTTAGATGCATTGTTCCATTTCTCCGTACGCATATCAAATGAACATCTTTTTTTCTTTCAGATGTTTCACAGCTTTTGTACTTTCCAGAACAATAAATATTCTTTATTCTAATGTCTGAACAGTGTGGCAACTATATTTTATCCTACTAGTCCTCATGTCTCACTTAATGTTATGCTACATAGCAATTTGTGATCCGTCTTTAGCAATTGTCCAGCAGTGTATGTTGCCTGGCTGAAAAGTGAATCATGTCTACCTTTTTTTTGTACAACTAATGTACAGTATTTGAATAATAATTGCAGTGATGGCTTGTTTATCTTCTTAGAATTTTCTCAGAGTCTGGATTTCATTTTTTTCTTTTAACAAGTAACATTTTATGTTAAAACGTATAATTAAAAAAAAACTCTCATTGAGGAAATACATAAAATTAAACATTTTTTTTTCTTCTTTAATTTGGTTTTGGGATCACAAAGATAGCTATTTGATGCAGGAAAAACGTGAGATAATAAACATAAATTACATCAGTGTTGTTGTTGTTTTTTTTTATTATGGAAGAAAGTATTTTGTTTTACTTCTTTCCGGTTATTTTTAATGCTTTAAATTTTCGATATGCTCGTGCCTCTTTGTAGTGTTATCGCGCCCCTAGGGGGCGCGCCCCACACTTTGAGAAACACTGTTATAAGGTATATTGAATTTAAGTTAGCACATGCTCTTGCAGATATAGCTGAGTTATACCCCGTATCAAAAGTTATTCATATTAGAAATTTCCACGGAAGAATAGGAAAAACTACAGGTTTTAGAAGATAAAAAATAATTTACATTAGTCGGTTAAGACACTCAAAAACTCACAGAGGGCAAAATTAGTTTTATAAAATAAATATTTTTTTCAAGAATTCCTCGAACTATACGACGAATTTCCTGAACCATATACATTCCAAATTGAATTTGTTTTAAAATATACAATATGAAATTTGAAAATCATTTTTATTATACTGATCTAAATATTAGGTTGTTAAGTATGAAATGGAGGAAAGTTCATGTTATTAATTCCATTTACCCTAAACTCATTTAGACACCCTATTTTCGAATCATTTTTTTGTGAAAGGTTCACCTTTTCTTCTGTTTAAAGCTTATTTCATTTTGAAAAATAATTGGCTCATCATCTCAAAATATTAGATTTTATTAGAAAAAAATCGAATTCAATTGTGTGCATCTTTTGCTCCATTTCATACTTGACAACCTACTATATAACGTTGAAAGTTTTCATCTACCATTTGCAGCTAAGGTTTTAGGGGAGCCCCTCTCGGGTACCCTTCTCCTTGATTATCAGTGTGAGCTAGATGTGTAAGAATTTGAAGAACTAGAAGCTGCCATGGTCCTAATATGACTTTATTAAGATCTTAACTTAAATTTCTAACAAATTAGATAATAATAATATATATGAGAGAATCTAAGGTGGCTAAACACACAATATACACTCTGTCGCAAAAAAATATATGCACCCAGAAGAAATCAAGCTACAATCATGAAACTCGGCAAGAATGTAGTCTGGTAAGAGATATGCAAATGATTAAAATTTCGAAGCCAATGAGACAAGGCTAAGTGTGCTATGCGCATATTAGTTGCGCAACTGGGGAGAGTTTAAAAGCATGAGTACGAGCGCCGTACGGCTATCCAAACGAATCTGATGACTTTGATAGACGATATTGAGACTTAGGATGCCTCTAAGACGTAACCGGCGGCAGTACGAGCAGCTGACGGACTTTGATAGGGGCCGTATAAAGCCTCAGAGAAAGGTTGGTCGAATAGACGTATCGGCCGCCACCTCGGTCGGAGCGATATGGTAGTTGCTCGGTGTTGGCAACAGTGGATCACAGAAGGTTTGTACCGTCGCGGAGGGTCAGGACGTCCCAGGAACACAAATGATCGCGAGGATCGTGCAATCAGAAGAGTGGCCACTTCGGCACCAACAGCGTCGCTAGCATCGATTCAACGCCACTTACCTCCTTCCAGACATCCAGTGCCATCAAGAGAAACCATAAGGAGACGACTGACCGAAGTTGGCTTGAGGAGCCGACGTCCGCTAAGACGCTTACCACTGACCCCACATCATAGGCAGTGTCGACTGGATTTTTGCCGACCTCGGGCAACTTGGAGTGTGACAGACTGGAGACGTGTCATCTTCAGTGATGAATCCCGATTCAGTCTCAGTGCTGATGACCACCGCACACGTGTCTGGAGGCGCACCGGCCAGCGGTCCGATCCGGCATTTATTGTCGAGCGGCATACAGCAATTTCACAAGGTGTGACAGTGTGGGGAGCAATTTCTTGGGACACACGATCATCTTTAGTGGTCCTTCAAGGCAATGACAGCTCGCAGATACGTGGACGATATTTTAACGCCGATTGTGCTACCCATGCTATCAAGTCGCCCAGGTGCCATTTATCAACAGGATAATGCTCGTCCACATACTGCGCGACTCTCCCAACAATATCTTCAAGGATATGACGTCCTACCATGGCCTGCCAGGTCACCAGATCTTTTGCCAATAGAGCATGTCTGGACGCGCTGGGAAGGCAACTGCAATATCCCGAGATACAGGAGAATTAACTGCGCAGATGCAAAGACTATGGCAGGATCTTCCACAGGGGGTCATAAGTGATCTAATTGAATCGATGCCACGCCGAATTTCGGCTTGTATAGCTGCCAGAGGTGGCTTTACTACTTACTGATTTTTAACCTTTTGCAAGCTGTAACCGCTTAATAAAATGATATTTTGTTCTGAATTTTTAATCATTTGTTTATTTTCATATACACTACATGCATACCAAATTTCGTGAATATAGCTCAATTTCTTCTGGGTGCATATATTTTTTGCGACAGAGTGTATATAATACCAAAATAGCGTAACCCGGAACGCTATCAATACTAACTCGCCTAAACTCAATTCCTAAACTATAAGAGATCAGGATATTAAATAGTCACTCCTACCGATAATGTAGAATGAAGTAGCGGTCAATATAATCCTAGTTGCAGTTGCGGTTCACAGGAGTGCCATGGTATGCACCTTGACCTAAGGGCTCTCTGTCACGAATAACTTCTGTTGGCTGTCACTTAACCTTTCCCCCCAAAATCTCTTCACGCTTGATTCAAGGAATATCTTAAAATTCTCCGAATCGCCACACCGCTTACTCTAACTTCTGATGTATAAAAGCTTCCTAATTTGCATCTTTCCTTTACGATTCACTTCTTAGATTTGGTTGAAAAAGAGTTGCCATTAATTCTGGCCCCAAAGATTCCAAAAGACATGTTAGTGAAAAGACGCATGAGCCTGTCACAAGGGTATGGAGCTTCATTGCTCTTGGAGGAAATTTATAATCTAAATGTGCATCTTAATAGTCAAGAATCAGTAAATAATTTTACCCGGATCTAAAATATTTAAGCTCCAAAGAAAATTTAAATTGATTTTACAAGATTTTAAGTTTATAATAAGATTGTATATAGATTAATATAATGTGTGAAAGACGGAAGTGTAGCCATCAGCTGAGGCATTGCTGATTTTAAATGTTAGGTTCCGTTTTACATTTTTGAGAAAGAAATCGAAAGAAAAGATGTGAAGATTTTATTCATCACAGTTGCCTTCTCATTCTCAAACCTTATACACTTAGAGTTACTCCACAAAGGAACATTTTACGCCTTTTTTATACTAGATAATCTAGATTATGTTTATCACAGTCACTCATAACCTATTCAACAAAAATTTACAAGCTTTAGGAAAATTTGCTCATTCAAATTAAGATATAAAAATTGTCTTGAATTCGTTTACTTAACAATTAAAGCAACGTTTCTCAAATTGTGGGGCACGCTCCTCTTGGGGGCGTGATAACCTTACAAGGGGGGCGCGAGCATATCAAAAAGTCATTAAAAATTGTAAATGTAGTGAAAGGAAGCAAAACAAAACACATTCTGACATAATTAAAAAGTAAAATATACTTTTACATTAATATAATATACTTATAAATTCATCTGTACTGCACAATGTATTTGATAATTAATTTATCAATACTAAGTTAAGAACAAGCTTAATAATTACTAGTGGGCTTGTTATATACAAAATTATACATTAAATCTAATGCTTATCTTGATAATTTGTACGGTTTATAATTAAAGTCATATTGTAGCTTTAGCATGTAGCTTTAAGTACGTTAAATTTGAAAACAATACATTGTTATTGTATGGAGGAGGCGCGATGAAATATATGATTGAAAATTGGGTCGCAAATATTGAAAGTTTGAGAAGGACTGCATTAAGATCTTTACAAATGCACTGAACGCATTCATCTCAACCTATCCCTCAACGCCATTGACACTCTAGACCAAGGGTACTCAATTTTTTTTCCGGTGGGCCACGTAAATATGGTAGATATTTTCCCGCGGTCCGCAACATTAGTATAATGGAGAGGAAGAAAACATTATAAGACCAAAGCAGCATTGAACAAAACAAATTTGATCAAAATATCAAATCTCTCATTTTAGCTTTTTATTTTAATACTTTATTAACCTATAAAACACAAACACAAACATTTACTTATATGCCTTTTTTACTGAATTTTGGAGTAGTTTCAATTTCCTTTCATCCATGACCAAACCTCTTGTACATATTTATATATAAAAATATTTTCTGCGTGTGTCTGTCACTAAACTTATCCTAAACGGCTGGATCGATTCCGATGAAATTTTTTTTGTAAGTTCAAGTAAATTCGAGAATGGTTTAGATTCAAAATTCGATCCGATATCGCAATTAGTTAAAAAGATATTAATTAAAAACATTAAAAAAATACTACTCAACATTCACCTGCATTGTTGTAACAACGCTATTGTTATAAACAAGTAATATAAAAACAAATTTTAATCAATTCCAACTTAGATCAAGCAAGAAAAAATTTATTTTAGCTACTTTTATTAAATAGTTGCAATTAATATAAATATGCATATACATAGGACAGAATCACAACATTATGTGGTACTTAATTTTTATTAATAATCATTAACCCTCTAAGTGGTTACCTTCCTCCTAAAAAGTTATTCCGAAAGCGTTTACTCATATTTTGAAGTTCGCTTTAAACATGCAACATACTTCTTTCCTTTCCCTCTTTTAAAACTTGGGAGGTCGAACGGGGACAATTTTATGACCTAGTTCGGTTCCTTTGTCAAGTAAGAACCAAGAGATCAATCGTTTACTGCTAGCTGTTATGTTGCCTTGGGCAATCTTTATAATTTAATTCATTAACAACATGTGTGCTTCTTAAGTTATAAACGCTATACTTCACTACAGTTAGAAATTTAATTCTAAAATAATTAGTAGTAGCACATGCTGTCAAAAAGATATTTAAGTTAATAAATTTGCAAAAATTCAAAATTAGGTAGGCAGGAGTCTACCCAAAATCAAAAAACATGGCAAGGGGTCTATGAGACAAGAAAGTTTGGGAACCTATGATCTACGCGGTAGGTTACAGTACTTTGTTCAAAACAAATAATTTATTTTATTCTAGCTGCATGGCCCGGCTTTGCACGGGCGTTCTCTTTCCCTCATGATGCCACCAGCAATTATGTGTGTGTTTGTACGCGTGCAATATGAGTGATTTATAAAATTATTTCATTAAATTTCCCTTTTTCGAAATTTGTTCCACATATTTTCGATTTAAGACAGGTTTTTTTCTCCTCCCTCTAGCCCGGCATAACACGGTATTTTTAGTGTAAAATTACTGTTTCCTCTTACCCTCCCCCTCACAGATAAAATATAGCTTCAAATTTCAGTCTATGACTTTTAAAAAACAATATTGCATTAGTTAAAAAATTCTTAATGTGAAGCAATAAAAAGAAAACGATTCTTTAGTTAGCTTAAAAATGTCTCTGAAATGTATTTTTATCCAAAATAATAGACAATGTACTTTTTTAATTAACAAATAATTAATTTAGTAATGAATTAATAGAAATACTTCTAAAAAACATATATATATATATATATATATATATATATATATATATATAAACAGTATGGGGAAAGCGTAGATATATATTTACATGTATTGAAAAAAAAAAACATTCAAAAAAAAAAAAACTAAATGATAAAAACATTTTGATATTTTATTTTAATTTCATATTTTTCCTTCCACTGTCATAGTTAAAAAATTTGTGTAATGAACGCTTAAAATAGCGTAAATAATTTATATCAGGAAGTGTAATACATTAATATTACTTTTTGTTGTATTTATTTTATATTAAAATCTTGCGACCACCTTCCCTTTTATTATGAAATAAAAATAGTGATTACACTGATGAACGGAATAAATGAAAAGCGAAAGCGCACTGAGGTATGGCGTAAACAAAACAGAAGGGACAAAAAAGATAGATGAATGCTGTCACGGGCTTTTTTGCAAATGGCAGAATTTTTTCCTTCTTTCTTGACAATTGTCATTATATATTGAAAACTTCTCACAATATATTTATAAATTTTAGCCTATGTGTTATTCTGATGTATAAGCTATATTACTGTAAAGTTTCATTAAAATCCATTCAGTTGTTTTTGCGTGAAAGACGCACAAAGATACTCACAAACTTTCACATTTATAATATATATTAGATACAAATGTGTTTCCAAGCATGAAAACTTGTTATTGTGCGAATATCGCGGCGTGTGTTCTTTTTGCCTCCAATCAAAATTGCTTCCCGTTCCATCAAAGGGAATTGCGATGTATTTCAGTGACAATTAATTACTGGTGTGTAATTGTAATGCTTCAGTAATTTCCAATTCCCACGCATCTGGACTGTCCATTGGAGACAACGGTGTTGTGTCTGCGCTACACAAACCGCAACGGTCTGGTCTTTTCCCATGGTCCTTTGCAATGTTTTTTTTTTTTTTTTTTTTTTTGGTAAACCGTTTCGATTCAGACTTGCAATTGCAGGTCGAGACGCATAAAAATAAGCACCTCGTTTCGGCACAAAAATTGATCCCAGCGCAATGTCCCCCTCGTTTCGTCTTTGCTTTAACCTTGAATCCACAGGGGTTGTGTTGTGCGGGGTGAAGTTCGATGCTTGGGTCATGGTGTTTCGCTTTTGGGGTTCACGCCGATGTGCAGGGGGTAAGGATAGCGATCACAAATTGCATTTTGTTGTGTTTTTAACCAAATGTGTAAATTGTATTGAAGAATGTATTAAAATCTCGGTAATTTTAGCTGAACGAGACCAGGGTGCTTCAAACTGTCGAATTTGCAAAGAAACATTTAAATATTTCGAAATTGGTCAGCAAAAATTGTTATATTAAATTATAAAAAAAGATTACAGTTCCGTATATTTATTTATTAAAACTATTGCAAACTTTTCCCCTCAGTAAAATCTGCAAATTTTTATTGTATTATTTCAAATAGTTAAAGAAATAACTATCGAGAGACATTTGTCTTGGAATAATTTTGGCTGTCATATGTAATTATCTTTTATTTAGTCGTCAAGCATTTAGAACATATGTTCTCAATGTGGGCGTTTTAGGCTTTCAGCGGGGGGACAGTAAAAGACCCAGAATAAGTTAGGAGGTTTTGAGATGGTATAGAGAGACTTGGGCAGATTAACCAAATACAGTCTAAAAAAAAAGACTAAAAAAAAAAAAAAAAAAAAAACACGCTGACTATGTACTAACAAAAGTAAACTTTAATACTGGTTATGTTATGTGGATTGTATGTATTTAAAATTGTATATTCGTAGCAATAGCGATTTCAGATTTGCAGGTACAAAAAAATGGGGGCTTTAGAATAAAACTAAATTAAAAAATATGTATTCTATTAGTAATAGAATATTTAAAAAAAATAATTCGTGTTTTCACCATGTGTTAATGTACGCTCTTATTTCTCTTGATTGAAAGCTGTAGTGGAATTCGGTGTTATGTTCAGACACAGTAAAATTAAAACAAAATGAAGGGTAAAAAAAAGGAAAAAATGAAATAAATAGTATGTTAGAAGTTGAAAAATAATTATATTTTCTTCAAACAAAATTTATTTTTTTGTCCATTTTTAAAAATTAAAAATATATATATATATTTGGTATTGCGATCTGAACCAGAAAAAAGCATCCTGTAATCATTTTTGAATATAGAGTAAGAAATCGCGCTCACTTTCCTGTTTTTTAAAAAAGTAATGAGGTAAAAAGAGCAAAGGCCCTATCTCATTTTTAAACAAAAAGACAATAAATGGTGCATACGGTGATATACATACGATGATTATATTTTGAAATAAAACCGATCTTTCTCCATTCAATTATATTTTAATTTAAAATAGCATAAAAAAGGATTTCAATACTTTTAATTTATTTTAATTAAAATCATATAAATGATATTTTTATGTTTACTGAATATTTTTCGGAAAAAATCTAAATTTTCCTTCCTAGTGTTCTCCTTTTCGAACTTCTTGTATTAAATAAAAATTCCTTTTCTACATCGGCATTTGTGATGGACATAACACACATTTCGTCAATAATTTTTAATTTTAATGGGGGATATACTTCTTCAAAAGCGCATGACAGTACATCTAACCATTTTCTACTCAAGTTAATTCTTTTATTTTTCTGTTTCTTTTATTACAAGGAAAAATGTTACACATCGATAACTACATTTTTACACAATTCAGTCATTACAAATTATATTGTGAGACAAGTTCTCCCTAATTAGTTTTGTCTTTCTAAACAGTACACTTGAAACAATTTTGTTCATTGAAGTTAACCGACAGTTCCACAATGTATTTATACCAAATTTTAAAAACAATTTTAACACTTGGAAATGTATCCTGTATTAAATTTTTTAAGTATACACAAATATTTCCTGCTGTAGGGAAGACATAGTATGAGATGTGGTGTGTGGTTGTGAAAGAATGTTTCCGTACGTGTAGACTATTTTTGAAAATTTAAGTATCACTGAAGCTGATCATATAACTGCAAATGAGCCTTATTTTAATGTGTGCTGGTATCAAAATAAAACACTTTACTATATTAAACAGCCTATGGGTTTAAACTCAATATCATGCTATTCGCAAAATGTGGCTTACAACTTCTATTCAAATTGTAAAGAAACTGAAATATATATAAATATATCTTACTGCAGTCAAAAATATTCATAATATATAAGTATTCTATTCCTCCACTTATTTCTGTACATTTTAAAAACTGTAGCTGAATGCTATTTTTTATATTTATAAACGAAGCATAAAAGCTCACACAGTCGTAAAAATGTCTTTATCATTTCTAAATATACTACTATAAAACGTATATGGATTGTAAGATCAGTTGTAAAATCCTAAAAGCTTTTAGAGGAGCTAAAAACATGTAATTTTGGACTGATCAAATTTTTAATATAATACACACACACACACACAAATATACATGTTATTAAGCAAATACATTTGAAAAATCAAATTTCCTTCTGAAATAAACGTAATTGAAAGAAAAATGTTTAATTGCAAATGAGTGGAAATACATGTTTATCTAAGGGGTATCCCCAAAGTGAGGTAATCCTCAAACTTAAGACTCAAACTCAGAAGCACAACAATCCATGAGGGCCAGGAACTACTGTGCCCATCATAATACACGTGACCATTGGACGCTGAGGTGCATGAACAGATGTCCCGATTTGGTGGTCTGTCTGAAGAGAGACCTTCAGTGTTTAAGACCCGAAGCAAGCTTGGTACTCATTTATCGACCCAATGTAGCGGGGATGAAAGGCAGAGTCGACCTTGCGCAGCCCGTTAATAGAACCCCAGACCTGTGGTGTGGAAGCACTATACACTTTCACTCAATCCTATTCGGTGAAAAATAAAATTTAATGTTAGAATCTTATATAAATCCCTAATGAATGAAGGAGTCCAAACTTTTTTTTTTCCATGTAAACTGTTTAGACGGAAATGGTTAATTATGAACATTTCACAAGTTGCATAAATTAAAATTAACCGTTATAGTTAACATAAATTTTTAAGGGTGCAAAGGTGTATTTCGGCTGCATGAATTAATTTTAAAAGGAACACGGTTATGAAAAAGTAGTACAAATCTATCTAAAGTAGGGTTGGTTACCTTAGATATTGTCCAATACAACAAGTATTGGGAGCCAATCCCACGATTCGTTGTTATAAAAATGTATGGAAAATTACAAGACTTAGTTTTTGCATTTGTAATTTATATATTTTTTTCCTGAGAGATTTAAAAGCTAGAGCGGCATCCATCAAAACCGCGGTTCCCTCTCTGTTTTTCCAGATCGCCCCTGACTAAGCCGGCACTGCCATAGTAAGTGAAAATGCCGGATTTTGTTTGTCAAGATCATTTTATAGCAGACTGAATTGATCATGTATTTTAGATGGTCTTTTTATATTTTCTACATCAATATCTTAATGTATGAATTTAAAATTACATAAAATTCTTGACATTCGCATCAATGACCATTATAATTTTTATTAGTATATGAATGTGTCCTCAAACGGTTACATGACTAATATTAACATATTATTTTAACCATTTAATTAATATTAAGTATAACATAACGCACACACATTTTCTGAAATTTAAAATTAATATTTCGAAAACTACTTCAGATATACTCAAAAATTTTCATTCCTACGCTTTAGCTTCTCAGTTTTGCTTCTATGTAAGAATTTATTGTAATTGTATATTCATCAAATTTTTAGTATATTCTTTGCACTTAGCATGCAGTTTTCAACTGAATTGTATGAAATCTTCGAAATATATTAAAAAATACCAAATAAGCTACATAATAAAATTTGAAATTTATATTATACTCAAACAAATGCTAAAACTTATGGTAAATAATTTTTAACTGTGCGATGCATTTTTTTTTCGAAATTTCAAATGGAATTTCTAACATAAAGTTTCTAGGCTTATACGGTCGAGATTTCAAAAAATATCCAGATTATAATTACTTATTCAGTAAGCCTTTAAAAAAGATAAATGTTGAGGTATTTTGTATAAATAGATATTTTTGAACAATAATTCGAATTTTTTTGAATAGCTCGAATTTAAAATTGATTTTTATGTTTATTTATATGCATAAATGTCTACTGTAAATGTTTCCGTATATTTTTGATTATCATTTATTCAAACATTCAAGTTATAAAAAAAAATGTGTGAAAATCTTCATCCATGTTGTCTTTGATGTAAACTGAAGTTCAAGCACTTAAAATTCAAATATAATTCGGTGTATTTTAACAATATATAACTAGGCACTGTACTTAAACTTCCCTGAACAATTGGGCTTTGAAATCTAAAAAAAAACTAATAAATCTTAATCAGTTTTTTTTCGTTATTATTTTTATCAAAATGTAAGAAAATGTTTCAAATTATTTGATGAAGTTTAAATTTATTCATTTTTAGTGATTGGAAAATTGAAAAGGTTTCAAATTTTAAAGAGTTTGATGTTTTATTAATTTTTTTTGGCATCTTATAATAAAATAATCATGTTTCAAAAACTGAAAGCTTTGATTAAAATAAGAAAAATAAAGCGAAAGAATATACTTAAAAAAAAGATAATTTGTCTAAGTATATAAAATAACAGATTGCACTGACAAGCCCAACTTTTGTTACAGTTTCAAATTAATATGAAACCAAAAGGAAATTGTAACATATTTTACTTATGCGTTGGGACTTTTCAAAACTTTTAAAATGCCAGCTAACAAACAATTACTTCCTGGAATGTGAAGAAATTATCCCCCGATTTTTTACGATTGCTCCAGGGTCAAAACACGGGGTTCCCTGCGAGCCATAAAACTTCCTATTAGTGTCCTGCTGTGTTGCTTCCACGGTCCCTAATTATCTTTCAAGATGTTAAACCTTTAAAAGGGGGAAAGGATTTCAGAAAAGTGCGGTTAATCCGCTTCTGAAAACGTTACTTGAAGGTAGAAAAACCCGTGCAGTGCACTTTCGAAGCATCTTTACAATGACGGAATTTTCCGTGCTATCCGCTTGGAGGGTTAAAGTATCGTATTGTCACCCAAAACAATCGTGTATATAAAATTTTCTTCCAACTGAATGCTTTAAAACGTGAGAAAAAATCCTTTTCAAATATTGACATAAGTCGCCAAAAGGGTCGCTAAGTCGCCAACGTGGCTGTATTTGTAATTTTTAAAATAATTAGTTTTAATCAATTAATTTTATTAATTATAATTAAAAATTTTTGTATTGTCATCCGAAATAATCATGTACATTAAATTTCATCTCAATTGAGCGCTTTAAAATGTATTTTATTAACTATTGAAAATTCCACCAAGATAAATAAATAAACAAACAAATAAAATATGTATAGAGATCGTGAGCTAATAGTAGGAATTGAAAAAGACATAAGTTGGCGTCGAAAATTGATTTTCAGCCAAACTGGCCAAACACGGTCTTTATTGTTACGAAAATGCAGACGATTCACGCTTTTTAGCGTTTTTAATTAATATCTTTTTAAATAATCTTTATGTATGTAATTCTTTTTTGCGTGTGTTTGAAACTGAACTCCTCCTAAACGGCTGGATCGATTTGATAAAAGTATTTGTCTGTTCCAGTTGACTCGAGAATGGTTTAGATTTATAATTCGGTTTAGAAATGTTAATTAATTAATTTTTTTATTTATAAATTGTTGATATTGGAATGTTTTCATTGGATTCGGCAGACTGCGTTACGATCGCATTATCGAATATTCAAATGTCTTTTATTTCGAATTTAAGATGTGTGTACAGGACAACGTCTGTCGGGTCCTGTAGTATTATACTATTTTTTATATATATTTCTTGTAACAGGCAGTCCAATATTTGTCTCTTCCGACTTGTCAGTGGACATTTAAAAAGTCTTACTTTTTCTGGAGGCAATAAGAAGTTTCTCATTTGTCATAAATGTCAGCTAGAACAAGCTTCACCTCAGCACATCTTGGACTGCCTTGAATTGGAAGAGAATATATCAATGATAGTCCACTTCTAGCATCGGACTTCGTTCAAGTCAAAGATTTCACTGATCTCGTCTGGCAATTAGTAACAATACATTTCAGTATAAAAAAAGCAAATTGATAGACAAAGTGATAGATTTGATTGCTTCATAGATAGAATTTCCCACTAAATTTTTAATACATTGTTCTTAAATAATAGAATACTTAGTGCAATGGGCGATAACTGGGCTACTCAGAAAAGGCTACCGTGCCACATGTAGCCCGCGGGCCGCAGGTTAATTATCATTGCTGTAGACACACCCATCTTGATTTTGCACTCTTTGCAACGTTACAAAGTGTTTCTTTTACTAATAAATGGCAGCAATAGATTGAATGATAGAGATAAGAATACAATAGATAGTACTTCATTTTCCATTGCGGATAGATGTCAGTTCCAAGCTTTCAAAAGCTAAAGGCGAGTGAGGTATGAACTGGCAACAAAAATCTATATATTATGTAAATATATGTGTTTTCTTAAAAAAATATTTTCAACGCTAATTATTTTGATTAAATGATTATTTATTATGCATTGATATTTGTTTTTTGTGATTTACTACTTTTTTATTTGATTAGGATTAAATAACAAAAATTATAATAGACTCACGTATCTGAAAAAAAAAACTCCAATTCACGTTTTTAAAAACAAGTGCAACTTGGAGGAGGCGTAAAAAAACTCAACGCAGAAGAAAGGTCTAAACGGTGAAAACGCAACAACGCAAATGCTTTATCACACACATGTCAGGAACAATCATTTCGTTAAATTTTTCAAGCATATGTGAAGGTAAAGGGTTATCATCAGCAAAAAGATACACCACGATGTCTGCCGCACCCTATCTTTTTATTGTAAAATTCCTAATCTTTTTTTCTTCTTCGGCAAATGAACATCCAATATTACTTCTTTCATTCCACTCGCTCTTCTCTTAGCGGTCATAAACAGAAATTGAGCCCCATTATGTTCAAAATATTATTCACCAACAAAGAAATATATGCCCTTAAAATATTTTACGTCATTTCTGATGTGTTTGATGAAGCCGAGGCTGCCGTCTTTATCGCCATCTTGTTTTTGATGTAACGAGAAGAAGAACTACATTGGCTGGAACTTCGAGAAATTTATTCAGCTCATTAAGGAAAAAGCTGTTGCTATGGTAACCGGGTAGAACATGCTCAAAATGGTTGATTTTTTAGAAAAATTGCTCCAAATACGTGTACGTATGACAAGGCTTTAAGAGTTAAAAAAGGTAATAACAAGATGTGGCATCAAATAAATTGACATAAATTATAGCTTAGAATTACTGTTTAATTACTAGTTCTTCAGCTCGATTGTGTTACCATTAAATACGATGGTAAGGAACAGTAATTTCTTAAATTAAATAACGTTCGAGCATTGTGCTATAGAAGTAAGAGAAATAAGTACTATTTCATGGTCGTATGTTAGGATAATGAAGTCATTCATTAAGAATTATTTTGGCTCATATCTCCTCAAATTTGCAATTATCTAAATATAGTTTTCCTCTGAAAACTCATTGGACTCATTTAAGTACGTATATACCCTGATAACCTCTCCACGTTTAATGTATTTGGTACACAATATTACTTACTTGATAGTGTGTTTTTAGATATGTCCTGGAAAATACTGCAATATATACGTATATTTAAGTTATTCATTAAAAATAATAGTAACATATCACACACACAACTTTTATTTATTCTAAGAGCAGGTATCACAGCTCATTGTGCTTACCGTTTTTTTAACATAATTTTATATTAATTATAATTATATACATTATTTTTCACTTATTCAAGTAATTGTGAGTAAAACTCTGTAGATAGCTTAGATTGGGTTTATCTATTTGATTTTGAGCAGTTTAAATTGTAAGCTTTTCAGCAGTTTGCAAAGTCTTCTGTATTAAAATAACAATAGCTTTATCAAAAAATTGAAATTAAATTAAAACAGCTTATCTTATTACATATTCTGATATTAAAATAAGTATCTCTTACAGTATATTTTACAATATACTTATAAATATTAAATACCTATTTATTATTTCGGGAAATTGTAAAATTTTCGTATGACTTAAAATATATCAGCATTAACTTATTATTATCGACATCTTTAGTTTATCTTAAAAATTGAAAAGTGTTATGATATTTTTATGTTACGAAAATTGCTAGTAAGATTTTTATCATTATTTTATGAAATATATTTTTAAAATATATGTTAAACCAAACAATGCGCGCGCGCTGCGTCACATGAGACATACATATCCTGAAAAGATGAAATGATATGGAGTACTCAGATCTAGAAATATTTTCTTAGTTTCAATACTAATAAGTGATTACTATACTAAAAATCATTCCCAACAATGCTGCTAATATTTTTATTTAATTTGTTATTAACTCTAGTTACCTGAAGCTCTAAATCCACATTTGTGGCGAAAACACATTTGTAATGGAACACCAAAAATGAGAACTGACGGAAAAATGAACAAGATGCAATACTGAATTACAATGATTCCCGGTAAAAGATATAATTTTCTATACAGAATGTTCTTTTAACTGTGCATAAAGACTGTTTATGTCTTGGTTTCTAATATATTGTATCAATGATATTTTTACAGAAGCTAGGAATTTAAGCCAAATACAAGTGATGCTCTGTAATAAATAAGATAAATACATATAACTAGTTCCTTTTTCTATTTGTAGCGAATGCATTCATTGTATTTTTACTTAGTTACAAGCAAAGAAAAGAAGATACTTATATGGAATATGAAAAGGATTTGTGCATCGATATATCAACTGCTAAGTTGTAAGAGAGCCTGTTGAATGTTAAAATAAGTAAAAAGAAATTATAAGAAAGTATTTTATACGAGAGAGAATTTATTATATGTTTATGGTCTATAGGCAGACAAGGAAAAGTATTTGTGATTCTTTTTGTTTTTGTGTGTGAATATATTTAAGTGTTACATCATTTTCATTGGTAATGAAGTTCGCAAATAAAGTGAGTATTACTTGAGATTTTTTTTTCTGAAAATACATATTTACTCTAGTTTTTCGTGTACCATTAATTTGGTGTATTTTCAAAAATGCTGATATAATTTTAAATAAAATATTATTTTATTATATTTGAAATCAGCTTGTATTTTAAATATTGACGTTACTTGAAAAATGTTCTGTTACGAAAATAGTTTATAGTTATTTTTTTTCAATATTCTATTCTTGTTTTACAAAATTTGCGCTGTATCCTAAGCATTAAAAATAAATTAAAATAATTAATTTCAATACTAATCACACATAACTACACACATCTTAATATCGCATAATAATATAAGGTCAATAAAAGTATCAGACGGTGCCTTAATCGTAAATGGTTTTGTAAATTCTTAAAGTAGTTATTTGAAACAAGATTGAATATGTATCAATTTTATGCACGTGTTCAAAATATTACTATATTTGAATTTTTTGTTTTATTTTATTTTATTTATTTTTATAATTTGGTGTGTACATTGAATTTCGAAATCGGCTGTAATAATTTATTGGGAATCATTAATCTTAGAAAGCCAAAATTTTACTATAGAAAGATGGGATATGTTCAAACAATTGAACAAATTTCATTGACATATTCTAAAGCATTGTATTGTATAAGAACTACCTCATGTGCTATGTTGAGCAATATATTTGATATTATTCTGCTTTGAAACAAGCAGACTGAATATTGAAAGAGAAGAGCTGCGGTAGTCCAGTGATCAAGGTATCGGATCACATGGCAGTCATGCCATGAGTTCGAACCCAGCACCACAAAATACCTGCCATGAAGGGAAGTGATGTACGTTAAATCTTTCGATAGCTGAAACGCACTTTCGTTGGTGGATTTGGTACTTAGGAGACGGGGTGCCAGCTAAGGTGTCATCCACGTCACTTGATAATGGTTCAAAATTACGTGGTCCTTCGCCAAAAGCCCTCGTGTAGCTGAACAGTGTGCTACGTTAATATTCCCTCACTCACTCATTGAAAGAGAAATTAATAGTAATTTTCCTTTATTTGTAATGAATATTGTAAGAGAAGAATAAGAATAACGGTATTACTATAAAAACTATTAGTTTTGCATTATAAATTTTAATGTATTTATTTTAATGCTGCATAATACAGTATAATGATGGGGATATTGCACTAGAATATATACTGCTCAAAATAATTAAAGGATATTGTGCGGTTTTAGGTGGATCTTGTGGCTGGGAAACTTTTTATACATGGTCGACTGATTGATACATGGTCGACAGACGTATTAGGTTATATGAGAATAAATTACACACATTTGGCAGAAAAAAATGCATTTTATTGCGCATTTGTGTACAAAAGGAAAAAACACAATTTGGGCATATGAGAAAAAAAGAATAAGAAAAGGTGTTTTCTTCAAAGGAAATCACTTTCAGTAGGGGTATGGTTTCCACGGACGTCCAGCAACGTTGAGCACCTCCGAGGCATGAAGTCAAAGTGGCTATTAATCACAAGTTGGGGGATTCTGTCCCACTCTTCCAGAAGAGCTCTTTCCATTTCTTGGAGAATTTGTGGGGGTGGTAGGTGGCCAGCAACTCGTCTTCCTAGAGCGTCCTAAACGTGCTCTATTGGATCCATGTCAGGAAATCACGCTGGCCATTCCATTCGTACGATTCCTTCCTCTAAAAGGAAATCCTCCACCAGGTTAGCACAAGGTGGCCTGCAGTTATCGTCCATTAAAATGAAGTCATCTCCGATTGCTGCAGCGTAAGGGACTACAATTGGTCTCAAGATGTCATCCCTATATCGGCGAGCAGTCAGAGGTCCATCTCGAATGATGTAGAGGTATGTGCGCCCGTCAATGGAGATGCCACCATACACCAACACTCCCCCACCGCCAAAACTGACACTTTCGTGCACGAAGGCAGGATTATTCCTACTGCCACGGTCCCTCCAGATGAAAATACGCCTATTATCCGGATGAACAGAAAAACGGGACTCGTCAGGCAAAAGAACATTGCTCCATTCATTTCTCCTCCAGTTCACATGTTCTGTTGCCCACTCCCTGCGGTCGCGACGAAGCCTTGATGTTAGTCTAACACATAGCATCGGTCGGCGAGCATACATACCTACTCCATGAGGCCGGTTTCGGACAGTCTGAGTTGAAACCGTGGTGCCAATAGCCGAGCGAAGGTGTTGTTGGAGAATAGTAGTTTTCATATTTCGGTGTCTCCGAGCCGTTAACACTAAATAACGATTTTCATTGGGTGTTGTTGCCCATCTACGACCTTGTCCTGGTCCTCGGCCTGCACTTCCAGTCTCCAAAAATGGTTCCAGATCCTGGAAATCACACTTTGGACACTCCAATGGTTTGCGCTACTTCGGCTTGAGTTTGGCCTCCTTCTAACCTGCCAACAACTCTCCAAGCTTCTGAATCAGTTAAATGACTTTGCTGAGACATCGTACTCATCGAAACAAAGCAGTCATTGAATGCCGATCATCCGTGTCTTTATTTCAGTTGAAAGTCAAATTTCATTTGCAGCCGCTGAAGCGACGTTTTTGACGTCGAAAACAAAAGTAGCATACTCCACAGTTTCAAAATCAGAAAAATTTGCATTTGTGATTCTCTTTTTCCATTTACGGCAAAAAAAGTTCGGTTATATCTTTATTTTATATAAAACTTGCAATATCCTTTAATTGTTTTGAGCAGTGTAGAAAGCATTGGCTTAATAAGCCTTAATTTTTATGAATGTGTGTGAGAGCCTTTCACCCCTGAAGTTTCTCCCTCACCGTTTTGCTTACCTAATGGTGTGTGAGGAATGAAAACAGAACCAGAGACTTCCATAATCACAATTATTTATTTACTCAAACATTAGTCTATTCTATTAAGTGAATGTCTAATGAGTAGCACGGATAAAGCAATGATTATTTAGGCAAATATGCGGGACAAACTTATTTAGCTCAACTTAATCTATCGTTGATTCCTAACCTCAAATCTACTAATTCAACACAGTGGTGAAACACCACTCTTAATCTTTGTATGCAAAAGTAAACATTATTCAATCTCATCTGCGTAGCGAATGTAGCTGCTTCCCCTACCTATTTATATATAATTACCTAAACTCTGTGTTATATAGCCGAACTACTCGGAATATCACAGTTTCTTCTTGAGAGGGATGACTCTGAATTAAACGCGAATGCTAGCCTAAAGATTCCCCAAGAGGATTAGTGAGATGACGCGTATGGATTCGTCCCATGTGTTTCATTGTGAATCTTTTTTTTTGCCATAAATAAACTATTTAAACATATGTTGCATCATACACTGCAGAATTGTATTAATTAATTTTTATATTAATTATTTTACGCTCAGAGAGAGGAAAAAATATAATTAAAAAAGCTAATTCTATGTAATAATAGTTAATTTAGTAAGCAATTCGATTTAAAGGTATGCCGAAGTTAAGCTTCAAAACTAGATATCTATCCATCTAAAGTCAACGTGAACCGTCAATCGTGAATATCGTTCAATATATTAAAATGGGGCGTAACAGCATCCCATGTCGTTTGTAGCATTTCGTATGTATTGGAGAACATTTTATAAGACTTAAAAAAATACTTGTAGCTAAAATTTAAAATTTGATGCATCATTACGTCTGTGACAATAGCAAGCACAGGTAATTAGCATTTTCTCGTAAAATCCGAAATGCTTACGCAATGAATGCAATTTTTACTCTCTGCAAAAACAAGATCGGATGAACGATAATTATCTGACCTAGTTACACATTCCTTCATTAGCTACACGCGTATTCTTAAAATTTAAAGTATGCATCGTGTATGAAAATCTAGAAGAATTAAAAGTGGATCACTGAAAGAAATAAAATTGATTAGATAAAATTAGAAAAATTGTACTAAATAAAAATGCAAAATAAGAAAGTTAAAATATCATTTCCTTTTTATTATTAGCTACCTTATCCTTGTCCAACATGCGAAAGGAAAATAAATATAGTATTCCTTATTTCTTAATTTGAAAAAAGTTTTTTATGATGTTGAAATAAATTTATTTGTATGATCTTTTTGGGGTGACGATGGTGATCATCAAGAGAAGGTTATGCACCAGTATCTGCCTGAATATCCACCAACACCAACTCCATTGGGAAAGTCACCCGTTAAACTGAATTTAAAGTTACGTCTTTTCGTTATGCTATTAAGAAATTCATGTGGGGAGCCTAGTGATTAGAACATCGGACTCTAGACCGGAAGGACTTGGGTTTGATGCCCAATGCCACCAAATACCCTCCAAGTACACACAGAGTACGTGCTTGTTAAAACAGTGGGTCCGAAAGTCTTGTGAGCTGATTCACGAGTGCAGGGGACTGGAGAATATTTCCCTCCAATTCAGTTCCATGCCTAAATTGTGGAGGTGGAGATCGGTGTTGTCGCCATCTATCGTTCTTTCGGGAATTTCTCCGAGCTAAATCGTACTGTCACCTGTATGGAGCTCAAGGACGAGGCCAACGACGGGCGTACATCCAGTCTCTCGCCACTATGAATTTCGTAGTCCTCGATCTGACTACGTGAGACAGGTGGCATTAGGAACAACAAAAAAAAGAGAGAGAGAAATTTATGCATTACTGATGTGCTGCGTAATGCAAGCTTAGTATTAAAAATATTCAGAAGAATATACTACACTGGCCTCAAAAAGTTAAGGTACAACCGGGTTTTTGTGTCTAATTTGCAAATGAATGAATGTAGAAACAAAAAATTTGGAGGATATGTGCATTAAATAGTTTTTTATTGATTGCGTCATAGAAATTTGTTTAAGTGTATTGCAAAAACGATTTATAACAAAAAAAGCAATCTCTGCGGAAAAGTCAATTCTTGGAGAAAACAGCACATAACAGTGTTATGTGGTCAAATGGCATAAAAACAATACAAAAATGCGTTCTAATAAGGAATGTGTCCACCCCTAACTTGAATGCATTGGCGGCATCGATTTCCCATGCTGTTTATTAAGTTGTCGGACACCGGAATAGGAAGCGAAGACCAGACACAGATTAAGCCTTGTTTCAGCTCATGTAACGACCTTGAGGAGGATTTAAAGCAGCAACCTCTGCCAAGATAGTCCCAAAGATGTTCTATTAGTTTCAGGTCTGGAGATCGAGCTGGCCATTCCATTCGTTCCAAACCGTGATCCTCCAGATACTCCTCAACAATCCGAGCTCGGTGAGGTCGTGCATTATCATCCATCAGAATGAAGTCGTTACCAATAGCAGCAGCATATGGGCGGACATATGGATCAAGGATCTCATCCCGATATCTAAGACAAATTACGGTTCCTCCATGGAACACATGCAGGTCAGTGTGGCCACCGAGCGAGATCCCTGCCCAAACCAGGATTCCACCACCTCTATAACTGTGTCTTTCAACAGTGTTGGATTGATGGTATCTAGTGCGCTGTTCCCCTCCAGATCAGTAGACGCCCTGAATCACTCTCCATTGTAAATCTGGACTCGTCTGTGAACAGCACAGAAGCCCATTGTTGCTGCGTCCAAGAAACATGTTCTCTTGCCCAGCATAAGCGGTTCCTTCGCTGTCGTCCGTTGAGGGAACGCACACAACTGGTCTTCTTGCATACAGACCTGCATTGTGAAGACGATTTCGCACCGTAGTAGCGGAGATTCTTCTTCCTGATGCTTGAAAGTGGACTGCAACGAGCTGCGGCACAGTAGTGGTTCTTCCTCCTTCGTGCCGAAAGAGCTAGAAAACGGTCTTCTGCAGGTGTTGTAGCTCGTGGTCGGCCTGGAACAGGTCTTCTGGACGCAGAATCTTCGGATTGGTATTGATCCCAAAGTCACTGATCAACACTACGAGACACATTGAGACGTGTAGCAGCATCAGCCTGCGACAATCCCATTTCCATTCATCCAACTGCCCGCCACCTTAACAAATTGGGTAAACGACGTCTCTGAGACATTTTCTAAACTCTATTGACTATTGTAACCGAAACTGCCAACAACTGTTGAAAATCAACACAACTTACACACAAAAGTACGAAAGCTTGATATTTGCATATTTTTCTCTCACTCATAAATATACGTTCTTTCCTATAAAATAAAAGTTGTAGCAATCGTTTTTGCATTAATGTTTTTAAAGTTTGTTATTATCATTCATGTAAACTATGCATTTTATTGTTACTGCCATTTTTTTTATGGTGAGCTTCGAAAAACATGTTGTACCTTAACTTTGTTGAGGCCAGTGTATAATGTGAAATTTTATCAGGTTGTATGAAAGTCGAAATTGTACGGACTCGTATACCAAGCCTGGACTTGGATGTAATATTCGTACTGAACCGTACGCAATTTCAAGTAAGATTGATAATTGCATGACTAATAAAAAAAAACCACTGCGTTAAGTTTTGAAAAAGTCGGTTTATGTGTAAAAACGAAGGAAAGAATATTAGTTATGAACAATTTCAGTGGTAGCGACAAGGTGCAGAAGTAAAGAAAAGTTCAGAGCAATTTGGAGGAAAAGGTGATGAGGATCATTGTTTTTGAAGAGGCAATAAATTGAAGTTCTAATTAAAACACAGAGGTGAAGATTGATATTTATTTATTACCTGAGCTTACAATATATTGAAAACAGTAATAAAGGGTGTTTTTTTAGAGGTATGGAACTTTAAATTGCAATAAAACAACGATGTATTATTCGATTGACATGAATTTTTTTTTATTCGAAAGATACTCTTATGGCATTACATTTTAAATATGATTTATGGCATAGGACTGCCACGGCTGGCTCGGATGTAGTCCAATCTGGACGTCCAATTTTCGATGACTTTTTCCAACATTTGTGGCCGTATATCGGTAATAACACGGTGAATGTTGTCTTCCAAATAGCCAAGCGTTTGTGGCTTATCCGCATAGACCAATGACTTTACATAGCCCCACAGAAAATAGTCTAGCGGTGTTAAATCACAAGATCTTGGAGGCCAATTCACAGGTCCAAAACGTGAAATTAAGCGGTCACCAAACGTGTCTTTTAATAAATCGATTGTGGCACGAGCTGTGTGACGTGTTGCGCCGTCTTGTTGGAACCACAGCTCCTGGACATCATGATTGTTCAATTCAGGTATGAAAAAGTTAGTAATCATGGCTCTATACCGATCACCATTGACTGTAACGATGTGGCCTTCATCGTTTTTTAAGAAGGATTCGACCAGCTCATAAAGCGCACCAAACAGTCAGTTTTTCTGGATGTAACGGTGTTTCGACTTATACTTGTGGATTCGCTTCACTCCAAATGCGGCCGTTTTGTTTGTTGACGTAGCCATTCAACCAGAAGTACACTTCATCGCTAAACAAAATTCGCTTATGAAAATCGACCATTATTTTTGAAATAAAATTGCACAATTTGAAAGCGTTGTTCAGGCGTGAGTTTGTTCATGATGAATTGCCAAACCAAACTGAGAATAAATCACTTGACAGCTGTTAAATCGGTCGCCATCTTGGAAAGTAATGCCAACTTAAACTTCTATACCTGGAAAAAAAACCACTCCGTATAAAAAAAAGGTAATTTCCTAATTACAAGGAGAGGGCACGACTTAGGAAATTCTTTTGGGATCAAGACTTGGTATAATAGTAATACTCCTTTAAGGTGCTTATCCCGCAATGTAATTCGCCCAAATGGTCAGTCAATTCGTAGAAATTAGGCTTCGAAATTCATGCTTAGCTTTTATGCCATTAAATTTTAATTTCATTCAACGATTCCTTAGCATGATTTTCAAATCTTCTGCTTACTATGCGCGAGGTCAAGGTTCGATTTCATGCGATCAACTTCTTTTCTTAAATTCATTTAATTATTTTTGAAATTAAATTTACTTATCAAAGTTTTATAAATTATAGAATGTTATTTTATGTAATTATTTTGTATTTCATGAAGTAAAAAAAAATAAACTTATAAATTAAGTTATTTATTAGTAAAGTTATTTTAAACCATTATTAATTAAAAATATTTAAAGTTATTAATAATTAAAGATATTTAAAATTTTTAATAAATAAAAATATTTGAAGTTATATTATTAATTAAAAAATTTCAAATAAGTATAATTAAAAATTATTAATAATAAAAATTAATAAAATAATAATTAATTATTAAAGTAATCCATTCATTAATATTCATTATAATTGATTAATTAGTAACAAGCATTAATATTAATAAGAAATATTATTAATTAATTATTAATTTATTATTAAAATTATTATTAATTAGTTTATTACAATTATTATTAATTTATTATTAATTAGTTTATTTTAATTAAATTAATTATTAAGTTTTTACAATTATTAAATTTATTATTAATTAGTTTATTACAATTATTATTAATTTATTTTAATCGTTTATTTCAATTATTATTAATTTATTATTAAAATTATTTTATTTTTATTACCATTATTATTAATTTATTATTAAAATTATTATTAATTTGTTTATTACAATTATTATTAATTTATTATTAAAATTATTATTAATTTGTTTATTACAATTATTATTAATTCATTATTAAAATTATTATTATTAATTTGTTTATTACAATTATTACAATTAATTCATTATTAAAATTATTATTAATTTGTTTATTACAATTATTATTAATTTATTATTCAAATTATTATTAATTTGTTTATTGCAATAATTATTAATTTGTTTAATATGATAATTATTAATTTGTTTAATATAATAATTATTAATTTGTTTAATATAATAATTATTAATTTGTTTATTACAATTATTATTAATTTGTCTATTACAATTATTATTAATGTGTTTATTACAATTATTATTAATTTGTTTATTACAATTAATATTAATTTATTATTAATTTTTTATTAATTTATTATTAAAATTGTTATTAAGGTATTATTAAAGCTATTTATATATATATATATATATATATATATATATATATATATATATATATATATATATATATATATAAGTAAACTTTTGAAATTAAATTTATTTGAAAAGATTTTTAAATATTTTATAAAATTATAAAATAATTAAATTAATAATATATAAAAAAGACATTTTATTATATTAATTATGAAATAATTAAATCAAAAATAATATGATATAATTTATAAATTATTTTATATTAAATTCTTGTATAGTATGTTGTATTTCTTATCATAAAACTATTTCTAACTATTCTATTTTAAAGTATCATTTAATTTTTATTATAAATATTACTTATTAATATAAAATTTATTTATAAATTTTAATGTATAGTTATTTGTATAATTATATATACATTATTTTTTATTTTAAAAAATGGTAAATAATTACATAAAATATCATTTAATATTTAATAAACCTTTCATAAATAAATTTATTTAATTTAAAAAAAATAATTAAATGTATTGAAGAAATAAATTTCATCGCGTGGAATTGAACCCTGCCCACGCGCGTAGTAAAAAGATGATTTGCTTTCAAGCTACAGAATCGTTGGATGAAACTAAAATTTAATTTTATAAAAGCTAAGCATGAATTTTGAAATCTCATTTCTCCGAACTGACTGACCATTCGGTGGAACTACATTGAGGGATGAACACCCTAAAGGAGTACTACTAGTACATCAAGTCTCGATCCCAAGTGAATTTCCTTAGTCGTGCCCTCTCCTTGTTAGATCAACAAAGAAAATTTTTATTTTAACTACTTTTCATTAAATAGTTACAATTATTATAAATATTTATACACATATGACTGAATTCCAACATTAAGTGGTAATTCATTTTTATTAATTATCATTAAAGTATCGCATTACCATCCTAAACAATCGTGTACAATAAATTAAAGTTCTACTGAATGCTTTAAAACGTGAAAAAGAAAAAAAAAGTTTTTTTTCCGAATCGCTTAATGAAACCAACTTGGCTGTATGTGTATATCTTTAAATAATTAGTTTCAGTCAATTAATTTTAGTTAATTATAATTAAATTATCGTATGTTTACCCAAAACAATAGTGTATATAAAATTTCACCTCAAATGAGTGCTTTATAAAGCCAGAAAAGAACATTTTCAAGGTTTGACACACGTCAACAAAAGGGTTACTAAGTCGCTAAAAATGAGGCCATCAGGCTGTATTTGTAATTCTTTAAATAATTAGAGTTTTAATCAATCAAATTTAATTAATTATAATTAAATTACTGTATTGCCATTCAAAATAATCATGTATATAAAATTTTAGCTCAATTGAACGCTTTAAAATGTGTTTTATTAACATTGAAAATTCCATCAAGAAAAATAAATATATAGAGAGTGTGAGCTATTATTAGGAATTGAAAAATAAAACTACGTAATAAATGGAAAATACAGCTTTACAATATGAGCAATGAGTGTGGACAGTTGTATAATTTTTACAAAGTTGATTGGTACGCCGTTAGGTGGACAGAGGGTTCTTCCTCCCTCATCTAGTCATTTTAATAAAAGTTTCGAAACATTTCTAACGTCTTGCTTTTCTTTAAAATCATTGAAACATAATTAACTTTAAAACATATTAAGAAAATAGTGAGTTGTACAATTTCATTATACTTCACAATTTTTCAGTTTAATTATTTAAATAAGTTAAAAAAAACTTTCTACATAACTTTCAATGTTATCTAGTGATCGATTTTAAGTGGAGCCGAAAATCCGATAAGCAGTAATTAGTTATTCAACAAGCTTTGCGTATTTGGCAAACATGCACACACACGCAAATGAAGTTTTTAAACATTTAAAGTCAGCTATTGAGAGTCAATACTTACTTCCAGGATATCCTGAAAACATATGCCTTAAAGTGCTTATATTTTGAAAATTATAATTTTTGAAAAAAGTTTTATACTTCTCTTCCGTTGTATTAGTTTTTGTTATAACTTTTACCGGTCCCTAATGAGCTACGGAAGAGCCTTAATGATAAAAGTTTGGAACTGTTTAATCATCGTGATCTTTATATCTAAAAAGAGCTGAATAGCTTCAAATAATTAAATGATCCGATGAAAAAAAAGTAAAGAATAGCAGGTATGAATTCAGATTTGGTTGTTTTTATATGTGTATTATTTATTTTTAGCCAATAAAAAACTTTCAAAATACTTAATTATTAAGTATTTATGTATGTTGATGTTTGCTCTCATTTGTGGAACAAAGTATCACATTTCATAACTAAAGTGTTTTTTAATACTTTCTGCGAAACATAGGCAAGATGAAAGTTAAAAAGGATTTTTAGTTACAGAAAAAACTTCAAATAAATATTTGTATTTAGGGGAGGAATAAACCTTAATTTCTAGAATCCTATTATTTTCAGCCTTCCTTTGTGCCAAAGAATGTTATTATCCTCTCTGTAATTTGTATTAATTATATTGAGTTCCTAAAAATAAATTATTTATATATTTTTTTTTTGCATTTTTGTTTATCTTTTACAAAACTCATTAACCTCTTAACCGGTTTGCCTGTACATTGTATGGGCTACTGAAAATTGGCCTTCAACCAGTTTGACCATATGCTTTATGGGCACCAATATATATTTTTCTTTCTTTGATTTGTGCGTATTTTAGTTGTTATGGTAATATTATTTATTGCTTAAAAGGGTAAGCAGTTTGATTATGACACTGAACTTCTTTACATATGGCATTTTCTTAGTGGTGTAGACGGGAATTTTTCTTACATGAAAGCAGGAATTTAGATTTTTAAAATTTGTGTTCTGTTGAATGAAATTTTTTTACAGACAGACTGGCGATTTTTGAAGTTACGGATAACACAAAAAACAAAAACACTTTTTGTGAAAGGATGAATTAAAGTTGTGTGCTGATTATTTAGAGCAATCTTCAGGGGAACACACATGCAAACATTTTCACAAACTCAAGCTAAGTCCTCAACCGTTTGAGAAAATATTAATATTAAACTTTTTCAAGAAAAAGTCTTCATATTATACAGAGTGGGTATAAAACAGAAATACACATACAAAAAGCAATAATTAAATAGTTCTTGTTTCCCGCAATTGTAAAATAAAAAATGGTGTAAAAACTTCAAATTTTAAAGTTAAAGTAAAATTCTTCCCTTTCCATTCGCATTGAATTATTCAAAATAAGAATTAAAAAAAAAGATTTTTTTCTAATTATTTTGTGTAAAATATTACCATTTAAGAGATTAAATTATGCTTTATTTTTATTTCTATTCGTTACAATTCAGGCCTACGTTTTATTTTTTAAATTTTTAATTTATTTATTTATTAATATTGGTATGGATTAATATTTAAATGTCTTGTACATTTTAAGCCATTTTGGATTTGGTACAAACCAATACTGTAGCCATTGGTTGAAAATAATGCACGTTAGACATTTCTGTGTGTAAACCATATTTGAGACTCGTTAACGTATTTCTTATTTCTCGAAAGGAAATTTTATACCCGCAGTAGGGGGAAATATAGTAATTGAGATAATGTTCTCACTTAATTTTTTTTCTCTTAAAAATTGTCCTTTGAACATGAAACATAAGTGTGACCATAAATGTGAGCTTTACAATTATGAACCAATTGAAAATTAAAAATTGCAAAAATCTTGCTCAAGTTTAATTGTAAGAGCAATGTAAAATAAAATGAAACCAAAATTATCCCTCTATAAATAGAGGATCTTAAATTGGATCTTTGTAGACATTACATCTATCACCACGATTTTGATATTGTTTATTGGATATTCGGCATGTTCTTATATTGTTTTATAAAGTTTCACTATTTGCGACCCAATATTAAATCATAATTTTCATTGGACCCCCTCATACAGTAACAATGTATGTAATTCAATAATACTATACTTTGATCCTAAAACTACGATACAACTTTAACCTCTTAGGAGGCACCGACGTATATAAATGTTTCGCTCAGTCAAAGCGTTAATTTTCCCAGACTTTACGTCTGGCTATTAAAAGACTATACTTCTTTTCGAAGTACGATCTTTTTTTAACACTGCTAATTATAAAATTATTTCGAAGGCTTAGGAATGCAATAAAAAGGTCCTTCACAATCTTTACGAAGGATATACATATCTCAGATTGTTTTCTTTTTATTCCATGCTCCCTAATGCATCACATACGCACGCTTGCGTGGAAAACGGTTGGCATAGAGAAGCGAATCGCATAAATTTTAATCCGCAGTTAAAGGTTGAATTATAAACCAGACGAATTATCAAGATATGTGCCATTTTTTATATAATTTTACATATGACAATTCCATGGAGTCGCTGTTAATTATTGAATTTGTTCTTAATTTAGTATTGTTAAATTAATCATCAAATCCATTGTGTAGCACTTATACATTTATATGTGTAGGAATGGATGTGCACATATCGTATCCTTCCTATAATCCTTAATGACGTAATGCCAAGAGAGCGCCACCTAGCTGACAAGGCGGTTCGAGGATAAACTGGAATAGGACGATTGCGCGGCAGACAACGGAGAGAGACGACGGCGAGGAGCGACAACGACGGGCGCGCAGGAACGAAACGCCTCGTGGAATCCAACGATCTACTTTAAAAACGATGTTTCAATTACTTTTTACTAACGTTTACCCCTTCCTTGTAATTAATTCCCCTTATTAAATGTATATTTAACTCAATCTGGCCGTTGTCACTCGCTACACATGTGTAATATATTAGTGCAAATGTGTATTTTATTTTTTTAAAATGTCATAATGTATTTTGTTTGATTGCTTTCAGTAAATTAATATTTTTTTAAATAATCTTTTGTTTTCGACTTTTTTATATACTCGCACCCCCCTCGTAGAGTTGTCCCGCCCCTCAAGGGGGGTGCACCCCACAGTTTGAGCAACGCTGCTTTAAATGATAGTTATTTTTCAAAGTAGGTTTGAAAATTGCGTATGGTTTTATTACGTATTTCAAATCTACACATTAAATCTACATTTGAAAGTCAATATATATATATATATAAAGTTGTAAAAGAGTTTTTGTTTTAAAATATAGAGTTAGATCATTAAAACATGAACATACAAATGTAAAGTAAAATATGAACAGATCAATAATGCATACCCGTGGAAATCGCCGGTTGTGCAAATTTTGCTACATGTACGTTGCACGTGGAAATCACGGGATGCGCAGCGAGAGTGTTAAGATTTTACTATCATTACATTCTTTATGAAGCCTAATCTTAATTAATTATCATTCTTAACCTTTATCATTTTATAAAATCAAAATTGAGAGTAGTTTAAGTCTTAGAATAATGAAAGCTCTCATTATAGTTTATAATTTTTATATGTTCTTCAATTTATGTACTTGTGTAAAATGATAGCATTATATAGGTAATGTAAAAAGAAATACATAAACAAAATTGATTTGTTTCATTACAATCCATTCTTCAGAGCTTCGAAATCAATCTTCAAAACAATTGGAAGTATACTGTTGTTATTTCCTTCCATTTATTTAATGGTTCCGATGATTCAATAACTAGTTCATAGGCACGAAACATCAAATGGATGATTAACCCAGTACAGTCTCCCCACAGCATGCATCTTATTATCTGGATGAGCAAATTTCTAGTTCCAGTGTCCCTTCCTAGAGCATCTTGAGTACTTGGACTATTGATTTGGACATTTGCATTGATTTCGGGAGAAACGAAGCCGAAAATTACGATACTGATGAGATCAATTTGCTCCATTAAAGAGTAATATGCCTTCTGGGAGAGGAAACTGTCTATATCACAACAGATGGGGAAGAAAAGGTGATGGGGAATTGTTATTGCGCTTTTTTCCTTTGCCGTACATGAATTGGTAAGGTGGTTTGAAATTAAAATATTATTCAAGATAAAAAGTTTTGATGGTATAAATTACCAATCATTTTCAAATTTTTTCGAAGTTACAGGGATTTTTATGGTACTTATGTATAGTGTATTAGGCTATTCGTTTTTATGTTTCCAGTTTTAAAATGTTTCATGGACAATTCATTACTATAAATAGCGTCTTACATTCGACTTTAACTTTAAGACTGTGGTTTGGTATTACTCATAATCCTTCAAACTCTTATGGTTAAATTATTAGTAAGAAGAAACGTTTTTCTAAGCTTAATATCCACTGATTTAAGGAAATAATATGTATTCAGAGGATTTCTTTATGAAGTTTATGTACATAATTACTATGTGCATGAATTTACATGCATTGGATACCATACGTATTTTAATTATTATATTCTTAAAAATGACTACTAAAACCTAATTATTAATAATTTATTCAATAGATTATTTAAATAAATTTTCTTAAAAAGTATGCTTTTATTTCTTAACTAAAGCTATTAGTATCAAAGGGTTACAAATAAGCAAAACAAATTGAAAAGTTTTAAGCTTAAAGGGAATGCTAGATTATGAATGATCTAATATATAGTTAAGATTGTAGCACACCTATGATTCATCTTTGCAATTGATTTTCCTTATACTTTTTTCAGATAAAGTCTCATGCGTTTATAATTACAGCCTTCATCTTGTCATACGACGGAATTTATGCTTGAATATGTTCTTATATTTTCCCTTATTTTTTTCAATTCTTCTTCCCTTTTTCCCTTTTTTTCCTATTTGGCTCAGCTTTGAGGGATATCCAATGGAATACTTTAGTATTTTGCATAGTTTCTGCTTTCCTGTTTGGAGCGTCATGAATGCATATTGAAATGACACTGTAAAGCAACTCGAAGTCTTATAAGTGATGTAATCGGGAATATTAAACTAGGATCAAGTGAAGAAAACGACAACTGTGCCGATACTTTTACAAGACGCCCAAATGAAAAATTTGTTTATGATCACCAAAGCTACCGTGGTCGCTTATCTTTGCTTAGGAGCAAAGTCTAGCTGAATACCATGCAAATTTGTGCTAATGTTTCAACAAATTGCTAGAATTATTAAATTAAATACAGTATGCATGTATGTCTATTCAAGAGATTTTCTATAAACACCTCATTTCCTACTCTCCATATATATGAGGAAAAGCATCCTTAAAAGATTTTCCTAAGCTATCTTGTTGGTCGAATAAAAAATACTCTTCTGACCGATACCAATTGAATTTCATTATGCTATTGTACCTGCATTATTGTTCCCTCGCCTTGTAGTTCAAAGCTCGTCTAATTTGTATAACAAATTATATTGTTCTAATTCCGTTTAAGTGGTGTTATGATAATTTTACTTGATTATTTTATGAATGAATTTCTGGTAAGCAAATTATAACTTAATTAGTAATTATTTTTTTAAAAAATTATTTTTCGAGAGTTCTAAGCAGTTTTTATGATATTGTTACATGAAGGAAAGTTTTAGTAAAATACACTTATGGTATTGTAAGTATTTCAAACATTCTTACGCCTATATCATATAACATTAAATAACTCTATTCTATTGAATCACTTTTACTTGAAATTCAATACTACTAGAACAATTTCTCAAAATGATATTTATATTATTTAATAATGTTTTAAAGTGAATACAAAGAAATTATATACAGCATGTAAGTAAATCATTAACAGAAGAAAGTGCTCAATTAATTTAATTTGCTTGTTTTTCATTACTTCAAAACAAAACCTTTTCCGTGAATAAGTGTTTCAATAACTTTTTCACAAAAACAAGCATATTTACAAACACATAAATAATATTTTGATCTAAAAATTGTAAGCATGTGTGTGTGTGTGTTTCTTTAATATAAATGTTTTTTTGTTCTTGCTTATACCACCTGATCGACAGTAACATCAGATCAAGATCCAGGAAATTCCTCGTGACTAAGGGCTAGATTTTTATTCCAGTCGTTAGCCATCTACACAATTTTTGTGGGAGAACACCCTGGGGTGGTCACGGGCCTCCCACGTATCTTCCTCTTCAACCAACCTCACGGGAGGACTTGCGGCACGATGGCTATTAAGAGTACCCCCATGCTGCGAAGGCAGTATACATTTACAAATATTCATGCTTTCTCCAGGATTCAAACCCAGACCCTACGGCAACGCAGTCAACGTCACTATACACCAGGAGTACTCAACCTTTTTTTTCTGCCGGACTGCATACATATGTTAGCTTTTCCACGTGGGCCACATACGTATGTCTATTTAACGCCGGCCGCATCGGGAAAATTAATGCAGAGGGGGGGGAGGAGGCTTTAATCCTTTATCTACTGACGGTAGGTAACCCACTCACTTTAAAATTACATAGAATAACCATTTTTACGAATACTCTGATGGTACTTAGCAGGAATATTCTGATACAATTAGTTAATTAGATTCAACAAAAAAGTTAACTTCCCAATCGTATTGGAATGATATATTTACTTCCAATATTTTTCGCTTGCAAGACATTAAAGATAGGAAAAAATTTAGTTGCACTCATAAAATGGTCGCTACTTCACTGTTGTCTATTATCACAAATCAGAAAAAAAAATCAATTCACACCCATACGACATCGACAGCAAAAAGCAAAATTGATATATTTGATTTTTTAACAAAGAACTGCTCACCAAATGTTCATAAATAAATGGATTTTTCAAAGCAATGGGCCATGACCAGGCACTTAAAAGGCCAGGTGGGCCATATGCGGCCTTCATGCCACAGGTTAAGTATTACTGTTATACTCTATGCCGGATGGGTGACGTAATATAAATACTTTTTTACAATTGACCATATTCTGGAAAATATGTTTCCAAATATCGAGTTAAAAATGTTTAGCTTTTAAAAAATTGTAAAACATCTTGGGTATGTGTGATCAGTTCTTAATTCGATATTTAACACTAATAAAATGAGGCATGTAAATTATGGCAAAAAGTTCTTTACTAAAATTTTAAAAGTAAAAATAAAATACTATAAACTGTTTCCTAATATAAGAAAGCACTAAAATGAAAAAGCAAAAATTCCTACTTTAAAATTTCTTAAATCCCTTGCAAATTGAGTTTCAATTGTGGCTTTTCATTTGTCAAAAATTCTTCTAAGGAAACTTAATTTAATAACCTAAGAAGAACAGAGAAAGAAAACAAAATCTTAATTTCCCTTATAAAAGTTTCTTACATTATTATCATCTCTCTGGCTACACCAAATAAAGTTATAAATAAAATACTTCCTTCAGTTCACTTCTTTCGGAAAAAAGGAAGTGTTGAATTGGTTAGGACTTCTTTAATTTAAATCTAAAAGGTCCATGTAAACAAGAAAGAAATGGCTCTTCTCATAATATTTCTAGTCTCGTATTAAAATTAAATTTGTAGAAAAACTTTATTGCGTCTCTTATGGATGATGAAGTGTCACTAAAATATGGACAAAATTTAGAATAAGATTTTCAAGACAAATTTTGCTAATCATGGTGATAAATATAAATTTCTTGAAATAAGAACATTTTATATCGTGGCTTATTCTCATTTTGAATGTCAATTTCGTATAACTTGAAAAATATTTTTTTTTTATTTTTATTACACTCTAAAACCTTTGAAACAGTTTTAAATAACGTATCGTTTGAGGAAGATGGATATATACGTCGGCGACCCTTAAAAGGTTAATAAATAATTCAGTACTAAAATTAAACTCATTTTCTTTCCTATATCCATAACGCGAAGTTTTTTTAATTAAAATTGTAAATATAAGCGAAACATTAGTAAGCGCATAATTTATGGAATATATTTACACTTAAATTATTTATATCCTTTATCTTGACTTTTCTCATTATTTATAATTTTATTTTGCATTCATTTGATCCCAGTACCTTAACGACATTATTCTTAAACAATTAATTTGGGAAGGAAAAAAATCGCGCGCGCGTATTTTATTGAAGCTAGGAAAATAATTAAAGCAAAAATACATGGTTCACATAAAATATCGTTATTTTTAAAGAAATATTAAATACCAAATGGTAATAAATTTTGTTGGGCGTTAGGTTACTTTAGCGTATGTCTTTTTAAGTGAAAACTCGAGAACATTTTCCCTTAACACACATACAAAATCCACAAATCTTTATCATTAATTTTTGTAAAGCTTTTCAGTTTAAATAAGCATTAAAAAGCTGCTAAATTCACTAATCATTATTATATACCATTAGCTCGGCTTTCTAAACATGTCATAACACCATGACACCACCGTCTAAAAAATTAAATCCACGGACCCGAACATAAGTGTAATAAAAATACCCTCCATATATTTTAGTGATTAACGACAAAGTCATAAATAACAGTGACACCAATAACCCACACAACTTTTAACTCTCGCCATATTATGCAGCAGTCTTGCAAATAATTTGAACCAAGTCGTTAAGGTTTGACCATGATCGATAACTTTTAGGATGAACGAAACGTTTTTCTTTATATTTTTGTTTATACTTATACATTCCTTTTCTTTTTGACCTCTTTTATATTAATTTGAGAATCTGAATTTTTCTGACCTTAGTTTGCGGTTTCCGATAAAGACGTTTAGTAGAAGGATATTGCCCCAAGATTGGGTCGATAGAACGTTTGAAAAACGCAGACGAATTGCAATGGAGGAAGTTGTCTGCCAAGTCAAAATGACTCCGTTGACAGGATCTTCTACTTAATCGAGTTTAGTTGACGGAACACGAAAAGGATTACGTAATATTTAGTTTAAGGCGTTAATCTCATAACAAAGGTAAAACTTAAGACTAGTTAAGAATTTTTTTGCCAACAACTTGTCTCTTTAATTTGTTTCATAAATATGAATCCTGTTTTGCATGCAGGTTTTTATAAGATTGTAAATTTCTTCAATATAATGGTTGCCCAGGTAAAGTTTGCCCAACTTGAATAAAAAGAATACCTTTCTTGGAAATCAAAAGAAATCTCTATTTTTTGTGGCACAGGTCCCATCATTTTGGTAGCAGGTATATGCCTTCTCTCTAGAAAGATCATGGTTGATTCTTGGAATTCTTTCGAAGCATCCTTCACTTCTCCGAACATTCTTCCGAACAGAAACACAAAGCTCTTTTAAGTGAATAAAAGCCCAAAATCACAGGGTGACAAATACGGACCGTACGGTGGGTGACCTAAAATTGTTACCTTGGTTTCATAGGAGATGCGGGGTTGAGCATTGTCTTGGGGATCTGATATCGTCAGCCATCTTTCTCAAAACTTTCACACCAGCTGTTCCTGGACGTCTAATCTTAATTGAGCTCACCATAGACTACCACTATTTGTCGATGTATGTTCACACTAAACTCACCTCTTGTAATCAAAACCCTACTACAATGTGTTGTTTCAATATGGAAGCATTCCTATATGACACACGACTATACTTTAGAATTATTCCTTCAAACACAACAGGTTTCACAGTTAAACGTTTTATGTGGTGTACATTTTTTAGCGTTCTTCGATATTGCTACACTCAATCTGATGGAATGCCTAATTTCTACTTTTCGTTTGGCGAAATCTTATATTTCACATTTCTTTTAAATATAAAACATACATTTAATCTCTTAACTGTTAAATGTATATGGTAGTATTTTTAAGATATTGAAAACTTCAATTAACATTGGTCTATGCAATCAAAAACTCTTTTCCCAATAAATTAAGTTTAATTTCTGTTGATGATGCCTTCCCAATCGTCTCTTCATTGCTCTGATTTCAATAGAGAAATGCACAACAAGGAATTTGTCAAGAGAAAATTGAACACCTATTTGAGATAGTGCACAATAGACTCTAAAATATGTACTTAAACAGCTTGCTAGAATGGGTAAGCGCGTTATTGTTTTTTTTGTGGTCAGGTAGCTTTATTTATTCATTAAAACGTTTAACACGAATGGCGTGTAGTGCTTCGTTTTCAGTATATCCACAGCTTTTCATCTAATTTAGATAACTTCTATGTGCATCATTTTTATGTACAGATAAATGTTGGCAAATTTGTAAATAATTTCCGTACTCTAAGATTCTTTTTTAAGTCATTATTAATCTATGAATTTTTATCTTAAATTTGTATCATGTATCGTATACATATTACGTAAAAAGAGAGTAATACTTTTTTTCTTACAAGTGTGATTTTTGTACAAATATAAGCCATACCTTAAGATCCGGTGTATAAAACACACCAAAACTGCAATTTTTAATATTAAAAAAATATCCTGTATAAGGCACTCATTTTCTTACGAGAAACCTGAAATGTGTATGTATATAATACTCTTATGTTTTTAAGTCATTTATTCGAAGTATTATTTAAAACTTTGGAAAAAAAAACATTTCTAGAACTACAATGCTTTTTAATATCATAAGGAAATGAATGTCATTTATTTTAAATAAACAGTTTTCGACATATGTAGAAGTCTAACTTTTTTCTCTCTTCTATGCACATATTATTTCATTTTTGAAGTTCTCATTTTTTATACCCGTAGTATAACGCACACTCTTAAATTTCAATCTTATTTTTTTGTGTTCAAAGTGCGCGTTATACGCCGCATTTCACGGTAAATAAATTAAATGAATTCATTTTTTTTTACTTTTATAAAATTATACCTAAATATGAATAATGTAAAATTCAAAAGATTTTTTGATGAATTGTGTTAAGTTTCTTCTGTAGAAAATTAATGAAGTCATAGTAACTGATAATCTTAGTAGACCCATATGCATATTGCCACTGAATAGAACTAACTCTACCACATCAAAATGGGAATTGCTCTCCAATAATTTCAACTTATAATTTCAGATCCTTTCCCTTTGATGTGATTCAGAAATTACATTCCTTTGATTGCTTTATTCAGATTTCGACGGAATTGGAATAAATGCTTTGCAAGACCTTTTACGAGTTAATTATCGCCACAACCATACATGGATAGAATTAATTAATTCTAGCTGAAACCCGACATTCATAATGAAACAGATGTCGTTAGCAGATATTACTTAATATTTAATAATTTGATCAATTCATCAACCTTAAGATGGGCTAAATAATTATGAATCATAAGTTGGAACATTCAAATGTGTTTTGTTAAGGAGCAAAATTTTTTAATGAGGAAAACGATGGCAACTGAAGCTTTTATTTACGCGAGAATGATTGTATTTGAAATGCACAATATATAGATATGAATGCTCATTTTGCTCACGTTAAACACATTTCATTTGTTTAAGTATATTTTGAGATAAAGTAAAACGCTAGAAATGTCCTAATTATTTTTTATTATCAAGTAGATTCCGGACACGGAACTTAATTTTCGTAATTCACCTACGTATTTACTTTTTTCTGACAATTTTATTGAAAACGAAACAATTTCTATTATTTTAAACGATGTCTGTAACTACAATCTTTAGCTGGTTACGTCACTTACAGGAACAGATATGTTAGTTTATATCAAACTCTTTTCATCTATGTTACCTCAAGGGGGACTTAGGAGTGTTAATTTTGTCTCGAGAATGAAAATACAAACAGTTTTTGATTCTTTGAATTTATTATTAGTGTAATAGTTTCGATTCAAGAAATTTGATTATTAAATATGTTTCTTATAGGTATTACTTGATAAGTCTTTCTCAAACATGAAAACATTTATAATTCCAACTTAATCTGTTCCAAATTTATAATATTATTTCATTTTATGTAAGGTCTGAGGGGTCTTAATTTTGTCTCAAGAACTGATAATATCCATATTTTTCGACTAGATATACTTTTAAGAGTTAAAATTTAATAAGTCAATTTTTTACACATTACTTATAATTAAACGAGGCTCCAAAAAACGTAAAGTGTTTAAAATATAATAATAATTTTACATATTATAAAAATTTGAAAATAAGAAACCTTTCTGTAAGATATATTAATTAAGTTTTACATTGCGCACACATATTTTCTAAAATATAGTAACTGCAATTACTAGAAATATCGTTAAATATATATATATATATATAATGTCAAATATATTGTTACACTGTAGATGTATTTGTGTAAATAGAATAATAAATTACATTTTTTAAAAAAAAACATAATACAACTATATTTTTAATTTTTCTATTTTAAACTTTAGTTCCTTAAAATTGTTTTGAAGTATAAAATATATATAAAACTTAAATTAGATAGGTCTTAAAGAGTTATGATAATTGTTATAATTTTATAAAGTTTTCTATATCAAAGGATAATATCTTAGAAAACATCATGCGCAACGTAAAACTTAAAATATTTTTTTTTTACAGAAATAGTTTTTATTTTCAAATGATTATATTTCTTTAAAAATTATGGTTATATTTTAAATATTTTACACTTTTTTAAAAATCTCCTCCATTCATAAATAATGAGCAAATTAATTGATTTATTTAATTTCAATTTCAAAGAATTATACATTTTTGAAAATTGCTTATATTTTCTGCTCTCAAGACAAATTGACACCCCAAAGAATCCTTATATATCAAAAAATAAAATGTGTGTTCTGTGAAAGTATTTGCAAATTTTTGAAAATAATAATTTCGTAGAATCATAAACTCTATATATTACAGTAAGTCTGTCATGTAATTCTTGAAATACATCAATTTACTGATAATTTATTTATACAGACTTACATAAAATTTATCGTTGAAATGTTAATGAGGTTCTTACAGTTAGGTGTTTTACGTATTTTCGCTACTAATATTTTTTTCTTAACATCCGTCGACTTTAATGGAATCTTTAATTCAACAATCATAGAAATAAGCCATTTTAAATGTAAAATTCTATTTAGTCTATATACTTTAAGTCATAAAAGAAAAATTATTATTATTAATGTAGGTCACAGGAATAGCCAAATGGTCAAGTCAATGGTCGAGTGCCACTGGAGACCAACCATGTAGAGAATTCAGTGGTGCGAGAAATCTGACGAGTCTCAAATATCCTCCCTTTGACATGGTGTGGCAGTTAGGAGATGGTGTGTCAACGTATGTGCCGTTCTCATATATTTACTGTGAATCAAACTGAAGATGGCCGTCGCCAAAAGTCCTCGAGTAGCGGAATAGTGTGAAGTTAATATTCAATCACTCATTCATCGTCTTCCAAATAGCCTGTTAAATAAGTTAATTATTTCAATAACATCTTGCTGTGTTAACTGTTTTTTCCATTACACATATCTTTGTCGTTTCAATGTATTCTAAATCTTTTAAAAATGACCAGGTTTTAGATTATTAGACAAATTTAAGTTTTTAAGTAATAATAGAATAAATAAGTAAAAATAGAAATATTAAGTAGATTTCGTTAATGATAAATTTCATAAAATGCGTAGATTAAACATAATTAAATAAATTTCATTAACAATGTATTTAACATAGTGGTTCTCAAACTTTCCCTACTGGCGACCCAATTTTCAATCATAATTTTTATCGAGCCCGCTCCTAAAAATAATAATGTATTGAATGCAATAATAATGCACTTTGGCGCTAAAGCTATAATACGATTATAATTATAAACCGTACAAATTAACAAGATAGCATTTAATTTTGTTTATGTTACTTTTAAGTAATATTTTTTTTTACTTTTTAGTTTGATTCACTATAAAAGCGTATTTTTTAGTTTAATTTAAAATTATAATTTATTTATAGTTAATTTTAATATACACGGTAAAAATCACAATTCCAGTGAATAATTTAATTAAGAGAAAATATACTTACCTACTTTCAAGGTCTTTTCAATTTTTCTATGATAATTTGAGAAAAAGATCCAATAAAACTAAAGAAAATGTTCCAAATGTGCGTGTCCTTAATAAAGGACATAAATCAATGACACTTTTCGCTAACAACACAGGAACGTTACTTTCCAGCTAAACTGTCATATTTTGTTCACGTTTTTGTAGTTTTGCTGTTGTTTGATGATCTACAAATATCATTTTAAACTTTTTCTTCATTGTGTCTCTTTGACAAGGCGAAGTGCTACATTATAGCTTCATAGTTTTCTTCATAGATATCTTTAGGCAGCATTTGAAAATTTCAAATCAACTCAAACGTTTCAAGTCTAACGCTTTTATGATATTTAATTACGATATCTTGACTAATATGCATTATTTCAGTAGGTTCTTCAATTGCTTGATCAGTTTCAACTTCCTTCAATAGGAATCACATATCCCCATTTTTTTTAAATATTCTGCTTATTTACATTTATAAACCATAATAAGTCGTACACCACAGCAATCAAAACTACAAAATTGTTCATGGGGAAAGTGTAGAATGTTCTAAAAATAATTGTGTAAAACGTTTTTCAGAATACTCATGCTTATCCATATATCATACACTCTTTCACATGGAAATATATGAAACAGAAATATAGTATATGTATTTAAAACTTCCCTAAAAAGAAAGACGGAGATAACCATACCAGTACATTCGAAGGTCAGCTAAAGTAGTATTTTAGGTTAAAAGAAGTGTAGTAAAAAATCTCTCATCGTTTTATTTCGCTAAGAGGAACGTAAAAAAATCTCTCATATTGACCGCAAAACAAACAAAATATTTTTTTAATTTGGTTAGAGGATCAAAGATGGCTAATGAGCGTTTGAAATGGAATCTTTTTTATTTTTGATGATCAGCAGATGATAAAAATAAATTATATCAGTGTAAATGTGTATTTTTTATTATGTCATAAAGCATTTTGTTTTACTTCATTCCAAAAAATTATTTTTTTAAACTTTTTATTTTCAATATGCTCGCGCCTCCCTCGCAGGGTTACCGCCCCCACCAGGGGGGCGCGCCCCACAGTTTGAGAAACACTGATTTAACATTAAAAGTATATCAGCGTGGAAAATCATACAAATCACATAATTCAAATTTAATTTTGGTAACCCGACATATTAGTTTAACATATCATTAGTATTAACATTTTCAAATAATTGTTTGTATTATGGCCAGGAAGGAAAAAGATAATTTTAATTGAATAGCTTTCTGTGTATAATAATTTTAAATTAAATTTTTTTAAGTTATGCAAAAAAAATATAGTAGTTATTTACCAACATATTTGCATTTTAAAATAGAATTTTAAAATTAGAAAAAAAATTAATAATTTATAAAAACATATAAAAAATATAACCAGCTTTAATATATCGATAATAATTAATTATAAAACTCTAACCAAAATTATCTTTTCGAAATAAAGAACGTAAAATGTAATATTAAAAAACCCATCAAATATCAAGAATGATCATGAAATGTTATCGAATACAAACGTTCTGAAGTATAATTTTTTTCAAAAGTTTTCTCTAAAGCATTTTTTTTTATGTGTTATGGATTATTTCTGCTTTAAAAGTTAGTTTAAATACAGTTTTTAATCTCTGAACATGTTGTTATTTTATGCTCAAACTGTATTCAAATTATATTTAATTTAAATTAAATTAAGAATCCGGAAAAACTTTTAACATTAGGACTTCTAATTGATAATTTCTAAAAAAATTATTTCATGAAAATATCTTCCTAACAAGACTCCTTATTGTAAACATATTTTTGTACATCACATACATAAAATTAGAGTTAACAACTATACACTTGCGGTGAATATAAATAAGCAGATGAAATAAAAAAAAATCCTCAGTAATATCATTAAGGAATTATATTTTAAGCCTAAATTTGGGACAATCAAAACCTTTTTTTTTGGTTTAATAAAGATAAAGACTATGCGATGTAATTTTTTTTAAATGAAGAGTTTGCAGGTATAACGTTTTGTGTATGAGTGTATAATCTCTCAAAGCTCTCAAATTATGTGTTAAATTATTTTGAAATTATATGGTACTAAATGATTACTATATAATCCTCAGTGCTTCAAGAGTTGTAATTCAGCTATTAGAAGTAAATCAAGTTTTAATGAATATTCTGTAAATTTGTTTATGAAATGTATTCGTACATCGAAGAAAAATCGTTAATAAATGCTATTTATTATTTTACTGTAATTTTTTCTAGTATTTACTTTTTTTTAGTTTCACTCTGAATAGTTATCCATTGAATTATGGAAGATGATAATTATAATTGTTTAAAAAGAGCGATTTAATAATGAATTTTCGTACTAACTTATTCATAATTTGATCTGCTTCCTGTTAAGAAAGTTCTGAAAGAAAACGCGTAAGATAAAAAAAAATTCAGGTTAAACTGGTCTTTTTAATTATCGCTCTCCCATTAAGAACTATTTATGGTGTTTCAAAATCCTTCAGTGTTCTTCAGTGGTTCGTTTTATTTAAGCGGAATAAATTATTTATTCTACTAATCGATTTTCATTTATTTTCTTAATAAAAAAATCATATTTTGCCTTTTTTTAAAATTCAAATTATGTTTTAGTATTAATTAATCAAAACTTTAATTTAGATTTCAGATTCCTTTTCGTAATGTTTTAATGCGCTTAAATTATTTTTAATTCTTTTTATGTATAATTATTTTTAAAAGATTACAAAGACTAATTTCTTTTTTCCGACAGTATTTCTTGAAAAAGAAAATTCTGCTTTTTTAAAAATTAAAATAATAAAATAATTTGTTAAAATTAAGGGTTAATAAATAATTTTCATACTCACAATGTGTGTAATTGCTCAATTCATTTCATTTACATATATTGTTATGTCCGTAGGTATATATATATTGCTTTTTCTTTGTATTTCTCAAATTTATGAATTTGTGTTACAGGGTCTCAGGAGTGTTAAACTTCTCTAGAAGTCGGAAAATATAAACAATTTTCAAACAGGTATAATTCTTTTAAATTTTAATTAAATGATTCGAATCTTTTACACATTATTTTTAAAAGAATGGGGCTATAAATTAGTATAAAATGCTTAAAATATAATACTTTTTTTAAAAATCACAAGTATATGAAAATTTTATAATAAATATTAAGTATTTTTTGCGTTGCGCATGCTATTTTCTAACATAAAATTTTATAGAATTATAAAATACATCATACTCTTTAAACCCTACCTAATTTCAGTGTTATATATCTTTTGTATTTTAAAATATTTGTGAAATATTGCAATTTTTTAAATATTTTTTTTAAATATGTATTTTTTAATTTATTAAAATATGTAAGTTATTATTCTATATGTATAAAAATAGCTACAGAGTTATAAGAATATATTTAACTTTATAAATCTATTTATAGCTAGTAAGTAAAGCTACTATTTTAGAAAATAGCATGCGCGACGTAAAGTGTAATAAATATTTCTTACAGAAAAGGTTTTTTTATTTTCATATGCTTATAATTTTTAAAATTATGATTATATTTGAAACGTTTTATACTTTTCTCAAGTCCCATTTCTATATAATAATGTGTAAAAGATTCGAATTATTTAGTTTAAATTCAAAAGAATTATATCTGTTTGAAAAATGTTTACATTTTCAGACCTCTAGATAAATTTAACACCCATGAGGCCTCTTACATGATTTGTATTTTAAGAAATAAAAGACAAAAATATCTTCGGCTATGTGATTGGAACCAATTGAAACGCATCGCAAACTTGCAAATGCCACTACTCAATATATTGCCGTATATCATTTCTTCCCTGATTACATCGCTTTTAGAGAATTATTGTAATAACTGAGCAATCGCTGGAACTAAAAAGAAAAGAAAATATTTCTTCAACTCTAATTTCACTTGTCAAATTGAGATTAAATCTTCTCAGTCTTAGAAACTAACTCCGAAGATTATTTTCTAGAATCTGAAATGTAAGCAGCAAACACAGACACAAATATATCGAAAATATATATTTATTTATCAATTAGGTTAAGTAAATGAGAGGAAGATCAACTATATAGTAGGAAGAAATGGAAATATTTAAATTTACTAATCTGATATTACTACACCATAGTATGCAGGACACTACTGAAAATCTCTTAAGTATCCGCATTGTCTTGCTGCAATACTTAAATAACATTTATTTGCTATAACAGCGTGACCGAAGTGTTACGACAAGATAAATAATATTCATCCTCAAGTCCAAATAATTTTAAATGGTGCTTTAAGTAAGAAAATGCAAAATTTCAATAAATGAAAATCCCCAGTTAATTTTGTAGGCAAACAGTGTGAGGAAGCCCTTAAGAAACGAGTTGGAGAAATATTTACCTGATATTCTGCTTTTAAGTCGAATGCAGGACTTTTATAGTACGTACCATAAAAATGAAAAAAAAAATATTGTCTGATTTTCAGGTATTTATTATGGAGGCAAATTTTCGAATGATAAAGAAGAAAATAACTATTTTATATTATAAAATCAACTCAGTAGAGCGACAGCCCATGCAGGCCAACGCCTACTGTACACAACTTACTATACGTAACCTTGGGCCCTGAGGTGCATGAGTAGATGTTCCGGTCAGGTGGTCAGTCTGACGAGAAATCCCTAGTGTTAAGTTCTCAAGCAAGCTTGGTCTTCCTTTGTCGACCCACTGAAGGGATGAAAGGCATTTGAACCTCGGACCTGCGGCGTGGAATTGCGATGCATTAACCACTCAACCTCTGGGCTTCAATTTTATAATGAGCTGAATATAAAGCAGATTCCGCAGGTAAATTGATTGTTCCGTGCAGGAAACAATTCATTTATTTTTATTATACATGCATTATCCTTTTTCTATCAAAACACGGTGCATAAAATACGTTTGATTCTAATGCAGCTTAAAAATTACAGATCGAAGCTCATAGAAATATTAAAATGAAGAAAAATTCGCAAACATATACCCCAGTAAACAATAAAATAGAGGAATTGGTAACTGTTGAAGATAAGAAACTTGAAAATATTAGCTAAATGCTCTCTTTTGTGCATTGTGCATCCAACATTAGAGAAGGTATTTGAAAACTTAAATACGAGATTCCCTTCGAATTTATTATTTATTAAGCAAACTATACATAATGCGTACAAAAATTATTGTTTATCACAGAAAATGTTTAAATCTTATTACAAATCCAAAGCCGTTTAAGACATCTCAGGGGTGTTAAATTCCTCTAGAGTTTTGAAAATATAAATGATTTTTAAACAGGTATAATTATTTTAAATTTAAATTAAATGATTGGAATCTTTTACACGTTATTTATAAAAGAATGGGGCTCCAGAAAAGTACAAAATATTTAAAATATAATACTTATTTAAAAACCACACGTATATGGAAATTATATAATAAATATTAAGTATTTTTTGCATTGTGCACGCTATTTTCTAAAATAGTAGACTCTTTTGTATAAAACTTTATAGAATTATAAAATGCATCATACACTTTAAAACATATCTAATTTTAGTATTATATCTATTTGTATTTAAAAATATTTGTAAAATATTGCAATTTTTTAAATATTTTTTAAAAATTATTTTTTTATTTATTAAAATATTTAAATTAATATTCTATTTATATAAAAGTAGCTACAGTTCAATAAGAATACATTTATCTTTATAAATAAACTTAAAGCTAGTAATTAAAGCTACTATTTTAGAAAATAGCATGCGCGACATAATACTTAATAAATAATTCTTATAGAAAAGTGCCTTATTTTCATATGCTTGTAATTTTTAAAATTATGATTATATTTTAAACTTTTTATATTTTTCTGAAGCCCCATTTCTTTAAGAATAATGTAAAAGATTCTAATTATTTAACTTAATATTAAAAGAATTATACCTATTTGAAAATTGTTTATATTTTCAGACCTCAAAAGGAATTTAACACGCCTGAGACCTTTTAAGTTCTTCACGCAGTTTATGCAATTTAGAAATGGGACGAGTGCAAAAGGAGAGAAGCAAAAAAAAAGTTTAATAGAATAATACACATGGGTAGATTAATGAATAATGTTTTATTATTATTAATATAACAACAATATTAAATTATTGCATACATATAAAATATTCTTTAATAAATATAAATCTAAATAAAAAAATATATTTAAGCAAACGAAACTTTTTCAATGGGACAGAGAGGTTAAATTGTAATAGATATATTTATCATGGACTAATGGGAATTTCTGAAATAAAAGACAATTGACTTTAAATACATCATACGCTCATTCTAAAATTAAATACTGTAAAGAAACATTAAAAACAATTCACTAACTAAAAGGCGGAATAAGTACATTTACAAATATACATTACTGTCGTAACAATAGTTTTATTAAATGTAAAACTGTAATTCAATTTTTAAAACATGTTCATCTTTCAGAATACCAACTAAAAATAAATAAAAATACTAAATAATAGTAAATAAATAAAAAAAACTTTATAAATTTTGTTTTTTATTTAGTATTTTTAACAGAATGCTAAATTAAAAAACTTTTAATTTTGTTGAAAACAATATTTTAATAAATTATTAGTTACGCGTTTGGAATATAGAAGATTTAAACTTTTAATCTTGGCATTTTACAGATATATATTATACTAAAAATACAAATAAATACACGATGAAATTATTATAGCTATAAAAACATCAACGCATTATGATAAATTTTCGCCCAAATTTATAATATATTTAAAGTGAATAAATAAAAAGTTATAAAACATATAGTACGATATATGAGATTTTGTTTTCTTTATAAGCTGCGAAAGTTTCTCATGTATATTTATAGCCTGTGCAACTAATGTGATTTTATGTAATCCACATGATTGTTTTCAATGTAATACGATACACTCTTATAAAGTCTGTTTTTCACAAATACAATTAAAAGTAAAATATGTTTAAATTTCAAAATGTTATCCAATGCCCGAATTTATGAAGACAATGACTTTTATATTATAGAAATGCGATTTAATTTTACTTTTTTGTATTACATTAAGCTATTTAAACTTCTCATGTTTAATTTAAGTTATGCATATATTACAATATTTTTATGCATTTTCTGACAAAAACATTTTTTTAATATATCACTATGATCTATCTCTGTAACATAACTTATAATTACTAATATTTATGTGAATAAATTGTTAACGTTTTTTTTTTTTGGTTTTTGAATTGTATTAGATTCCAAATTTTAAGAGTTTTCAACACATGCTTCATTTTAATATAAAAAATAAAACATGTTAAATGTAACCATATTATTTAAATTAACATGTTTTTGTTCCAGATGTGTTTCTCACTAACTTCGTGAAAAAAGGCTTAAAAGCGAATATTTTTTTTATTTCTATTTTTACAACAATTATTTTAAATGACCACATAAATTTACATTTTTTGGCTCGAAACATAAAAACGTTCATTAACTCAGACTGATATCCTCCTCAAATTTATATTAAATCAGGAGGATCGAGTGGGACACAGAAACAGCACAAGCTCACGAAATCTTTAATTCTTGTGAAACTGTTTATTTGTTATCAATTATCTTGTCAGAGTATCCTCCTATATAACCGTCTTTATGGGGATTAAAATGTTTATGTCACATATATATTTGCCCCTTTTTTGGAATGGCAAACGTGTTTTTTGCAATCCCTAAGGAAAATATAGTGACTGAGTTCTAAATATTATCTATGAACATGCTACATTTTTTCTCTGCGAACGACTTAATGGTTTTGCTAGCTGTGCTATGTGTCTCATAAAAATTTATAAATATAAATGAGCAGAATATAAAAAAATAAACAAATGAACATTTGCCATTCCTATTGGATGAAATTGAAACTGACCAAAAAAGGGAAGAACTCGATGAAGTAATGGGTATTAATCATGATAACGAAAGTACATTTTATAAAAGTGATGAACATGAAACGTTTGAGTTGATAGAAACATTTTCAAAAGCTACCTAAAAATTCAAATAAGAAATACATGAATCGAAAGATGTACCATATGACACATTGTGCTCTGTCAAAGAGACACAATCAAGGAAAAGTCCACGTGTTTTTTTGTCACAGGCCATAATACTACAATTACTTGAACAAAACATGAGAGTTTTACCTGCAAATAATATTCCTGAAATGTTAGTGAAAATTGTGTGTGTTTTGTGTCCTTGTATTAACCTCACAATTCTTTGAAACATTTTAGTGCAGTTTGATTGGATTTCTTCTCAAATTATCAAAAAAAATAAAAAAAATCCATAAATATTGGTGAGTTTACTTTCCCTTAGTTAAATTATTTATTCACTGGAATTATGACTTTGCATAAAAGACAATTATAAAAAAATGATTGTGAGTGACCCCGTCATCCCGCGTGACCTCTAATGTTAGTGATGGTGCACTTTCTCTCAGGTAAATTCCCGTATTGATAAACCAAACACAAACCAATGTGTAAATGTTATTTTCAAAAACACATGAATAATTCGAGTCATTCATTAGAATATCAGCATTATTTTAGAGAGAAACAAATTTGAAAAACGCAATTCCCAGCGACTACAATTAGGTCCATTAAAGAATAATATTCCTTTAAGGAGAGAAAATCTTTTATTACATGAGATTGGAAGGAAAAAATGATGGTCAACTAGCAGTATGTTTCCCTTTCACCTCCTGCATCTCCAAGGTTGATAAGAGAACTGGAACTCAGGAAATGAGTTCCGATCGAGAGTGCATATCGCATGGCTTATACGTTTTTTCCTGGCTTTCCTAGGAGTTTCATATATCATGAAACGCTTGTTGATACAATATGAAGTTGGACAAGTGTTTTGTGTTCATGCCCACAAAAGTAAATGAAAACATTTTTTGACGATTCTGAGTTCAGAAAGAAACTAATCTGTGTATATTCAAACATTTAGAATGACTTTGGTATTTAATCACAGCATTTAAATTGTTGAAAATAAATAAAAATTCGCATTGTGCTTGCAATTTTTAAACTTTGTTGTTAACTAACATCTTTCTCACAATAATTTGTTTTGATCAATTAAGCAAGATGTAAAAATATGTGTGTGCATTATGTTCTTTCTTTGTTTAAAATAAATGAACTTCAAAGACGGAAATACACTCTATAACAAAAACATACGACGCACCAAGAACAAGTTTTCAGATAGAGACACAACTGGTGGGTAGAAAGATAATGTACAGGATAAAAAAAGATTAAAATTTCAGAAAAAATGAATGATTTTTTCAGAGATAAAAAGTTAAAAAGTAACGAGCAGAATAAGGAGTCGACCCACCTCTAGCCTGGACGCAAGCTTCCGCACGACGTGACAAAGAGTGATAAAGCACCCTGATGGTCTCCTGCGGTATTTCTTGTCAAATTTGCTCCAATTGTAGGGCAGGTCGTCAATATTCCCTGGTACATGCATTCGACTTCCCATCATATCGCAGACATACTCGATTGAAGAGGGATCTGGCGTATGAAGAAAGATAGCAACATGTGTGGTATGTGGTGTGACATTTTTCTGCTGAATAATAAGGCCAGGGTACTGCAAAATTAACGGTAGCAAAACAGTTCTCAGAATATCGTTGCCATACCGATGTGATATAAGTGTGTCTCCAATGACGACCAAAGGGGTCCAGCTTAAAAAAATGAAACTCCAGACTATAACTCCTTGTTGAGGGCCTATGTGGCCTGCAATAGTGAAAGCAGGATCGACACGCTGCCCTGGCCGTCTCCAGACAAGTCTTCAATGTTTCTCAGGACACAGTTGGAAGCTGAATTCGTCACTAAACACTATACGTTCCCAGTCAGTGTGATTACAAACTGTTCGAGCCACGTACCACTGTAATCTGGCTTGACAGTGTGAATGCATGATTGGCAGTTAACGTAGCAGTCGGTACGAGCATAAATTTTGCTCTGTCAGCCGTCTGTGAATGGTCTTGGTGGACACTCGTGTATGGGACGTACGTCTGATGATTGACGACGATGAATCAAGTGATGTGGCAGCTAAT